>OZ023270.1:101202708-101420208 GCA_964006375.1 Tillus elongatus
TTTTCGTTTGTGTTGTGTGCAGTAAAATTTATTACCCATTAGTGTCATGTCTCGATCAAGAAACATGTGCATCTAGTCCTAGTGTGTCTGAATTGTCATATGTTTAGATAGAGATGCAACTAAATTCACAGAAAAACTAAGCCCTATTGTTTACTTCCGCACATCTGTGTATCCCAATATAAATGTGAACGGGTCAGCGCAATAATTGCCTCACTAAAACCGAAAAATAGCATTGTCTCTTACACAAATCCCTTCAAATCATTAAAATTTGCTGGTTAAATTAGAAGTTCACTAAATCTGCTAACCGTAAAACCCTGACTCTACTGTAGTTGATTTTTAAAATAGATTAGCTTACTTTTCTACGCAGTGAGCGGCTGTAAGTATGAAATCGTTGTCTAATAATGAAGCTCCACATAAACTGCCGTAACCAGGAGGGTCGTTGAAGGCTGTTTGGAAAAGCATAATAGCATATGGGGCCACATGTGGCTTAGCTTCATCCCCATGTTGAATTTCTAAACTCAGACTATTCGCTGGTGCACTGTTGGCACTCTGAAAACAAAGAAATACAAAAATGTTATAATTGCTTATTGCGGAAATTAATTCAGCAACAAAATAATATTTTCTCAGATAGCACAGGACGTACACTGGATGTCCAGAATGAATACAAAACATGTACAGGATGTCCATTAACAGATCTGAATGTTAATATTTACTTAGATCATGTATATAAAACATAATAACAAAAAATAACAAACAAAAAGAAATTAAAAAATAATAATAACTAACAAAAAGTTTATATATATATATATATATATATATATATATATATATATATATATATATATATATATATATGTATATATATATATATATATATATATATATATATATATATATATATGTATATATGTATATATTTGTCTTTGTATATTTATGTTAATAAATACTTAGAGCCTAAACTAATTATATAAGACAAAATATAAGCACAGTATCTAAGTGACATGTTTAAATATAGCAAATCTATTTTCCACTTTCCTATACCGTATCATATATAAAACTTCAAATTTACACCGTGTAATTTATAAGAGGCTGTGGCTAGTGAAAGATCATTCCGTTGACATTGCATTTGAACACACACAATGTCCATTAACAACATAAGAACTTGCACTGTCTGTGGATGTGTGATAGACTTAAAATAACATATTTTTTTTAATAATCTACAAATTTGCTGATTGATTTTAGTGAATTTTTATTTAAAAAAATTCACTATTTTTTTTAATATTAGTGAATTTATATTACTTTCACATCGTCAATACGCGTGAAAATATGGTATCGGTCATAAGCCGTCACTAGGCGGGTATATGAAAAAACGTGGGGACTAAGACCTAGTATGGCTGTACACAAGGGTGGTCAAACCATCGTTAACATACGTGGCACTGGTGGCCTAAGGTGACACAATCCAGTGCCAAACAAAAACTAGACAAGATTCAAAGGATGGCTTGCCTAGGCATCACAGGGGCAATGTCTTCAACCCCAACAGCCGCTGGATCTGCGCTCACCCCCACCCCCTTTTTTTACACTTAGTTATTATGGCGGACGCAAGGCTAGGACTATACAGACTAGCCTGCAATGGTAGACTGAAGATAAACCCAGGCTTCAGGGGTCACTAAAAACTTCAGGAGATCGTGAAGGAGCTCATGCTGGAAATGAGGTCAGAATTCGCGAGCCGGCGAATCTGCAGGGAAAACAACTTTACAGTGGAAATCCCCGACCGCGTCGCATGGCGGGCGGAGACGCCGGGCATACCACGGGACGCGCTCCTTTGGTTCACGGACGGATCCGGCGGGGAGCGTGGGACCAGGGCAGGTGTTTATTCAGAAGGACCTAGGGTAAGTCATAGTATTTCCCTCGGAGCCCATGCAACGGTCTTTCAGGCCGAAATGTACGCCATCCTGCACTGTGTGCGGAAGAAAAAGAGGAGGGGCTACAACAACAAACGGGTTCTCATAGCCACAGGCAGCCAGGCAGCCCTTAAGGCCCTAAGTAGCCCAAGGGTAAATTCCTGGCTGCTGAGTGAGTGCCGAGACGACGCGAGAGACCTGGCTGGGCAGAATGAGGTCACCCTCATCTGGGTGCCGGATCACTCGGGGGTCAAAGGCAATGAAGAAGCTGACAGTCTCGCAAAGAGAGGGTTGACAGAACTATTTATGGGACCAGAACCGGCTCTGAGCGTGAAAAAGGGCATTACAAGGGGAGCCATTAAGTCCTGGGTAGGAAACCAACACACTGTGTACTGGGCAGACTGTCCAGGGCTCAGACATGGGAAGTCAATAATTGACTAACCCAGTTTAAAGAGAGCTTCTACACGTGACGATGTGGAAGTAAAATTATATTTTCTTTTTTAGTGAATTTTCTTCAAAAAATTTCATTATTAAGGAGATCCCGACTTTTGAAAAAATTTCTATAAATGAGCGCTAATTAGACCCCCAGAACACATATACGGGGTCAGTTTCAATTTATATATATATATATATATATATATATATATATATATATATATATATATATATATATATATATATATATATATATATATATATATATAAACATACAAAATTGAAACTGACCCCGTATATGTGTTCTAGGGGTTCTAATTAGCACTCATTTGAAGAAATTTTTCCAGAATTTTTTTAAAGAAAATTAGTGCCAGATCATTTCTATAAAAATTCAGTACCATAACGTACTTGCTTTTTAATTTTTACATTTTCTTATTTCAGAATCAAGCAGTTCAACATTTACCTTGGTGTACAAAGCATCTTCGATTTTGATAAGACAAAGACTTATGCCCCAGCTGAAATCAAGATCCACCCCAATTACACCCCTGAAACTTCCATTACCCATGACATTGCTTTAGTAAGGCTAAATGAAAGCGTGTCAGAGGGCGACAAGATCAGTATCGCCAATTTACCTGGAAAAAGCGAGACAAATGTAAAATACCACTATCTTAGAGCTTACGGTTGGGGTTTGAAGAGTGATACTGAGGCCTCAAGTGATTTATATATATATATATATATATATATATATATATATATATATATATATATATATTAACAAAATCAAGGAAAATAACGACTTAGACACATATCTAGGAGCTTCATAATCATTTTTTGTCGTATTTTTCATTCACATTCGTACTCCTACCATAATTATCAGTTTTGACGTTTTAACTTTCTTGAATCAGATTTAATTAACCAAAAGTATCACACCGATAACTCAAAAAATAATGGGCCGATTTTGATAAAATTTCGTAAGGAAAGAAATTTGGAAGGCAGCAAGTGCGTTATGGTAGCGAATTTTCATTAAATGCTTCAAATTTGAATAGCTCAATTTGCTATTACCCTATAAGGTTGACCATGTTTCTTCGGGAACACTAAGTTTACTTTCGGAAATTTTTGTACATTTTCGAACAATAAAGGTATCTTGACCAAACATGGCTAATTGTTTCTACTACATAGGTTATACTGGTAACCAAATTTGATGCCTGCTTTCTTAAAAAAAACATATTTGCTATCAAAAACATTTTTACTAAAATTAATTACCATAACGCACTTGTTGCGTCCAGACTTTTTTCAACTTTAATTACAGATTAGGTATTAATTCTGAATTTCATGTATTCTTTTGGCAAATTGTTCTATAAAAATGGTTTAGTCAGTTTTCGAAGAAATTTTTTTGTTTCCGTGGAAATCATTTTTTGTAGGGTTTCTGTGAAATTTTGGTAATTACCTATAATAAATGTTTAATAAGTTATTGTAAAAAAATATTTTCGGATTTTCGTGATAAAAACTGGCAAAAATTAATAGAGATTGTTATAGACTACGGGAATGCTACAGCAGAAACATGACACTAACATATTCCAGAAACATATGCTCACCTGAAATAGGTAAATTGTCAACAAGAAACTTAAACTGTACGGTAACAACATTTTGGAGAATTTTGACTCACTATGTTGCCTTCAACGGTATTTATGAAACTTTTTTGAAAGCCACTTAAAAGCTTTGAAGAGGCACTTGAAATTTGTTATGAAAAAAACATGCAAATCCAAAGAAAATGCGTAAATATTAGTTTTCGTATTTAATATTTTTATCAATAACTATTCCAGTTTTAGTGTTGATTAGGATCAAAACATTGTTAAACTAATTAGCTGCGAACACATTGTTGTGTGATACTAAATGATGTTATCGTCATGAAGAACAGTTTTATTTTTGAACTACTTCTGTTTTCCTGTATATATTATTACCTTTTTGAATAAGGCCAATTGAGGTAATTGCGAAGTAGTGTTGCAATTTGTTGACTTTAAGCTTTCTGAAGTATGGTTTGGTCTAACCACTTTGATTTTATAAATATAGCTTCTTGTACAAAGAAGTGTTTCCTTTTAGTGAACTTTTTTTTTAATCACTAATAGACAAGTATCGATGATGAGACTTTGCAAAATTTATATAGGTTATATATATATATATATATATATATATATATATATATATATATATATATATATATATATATATATGATTCGGCACAATAACTCAAAAAGTTATTAACCGATTTTGATGAAACTCGGCAACAATCGTTCTTTTATTAATGGCCTGCATGAGTTCGTTAGCCAACAAACCGGACAAGGTTTTCCGGGAAATTTTGAGTTTACTTTCGAAAAAGATTTTTGTCTCCGAAAATTACAAAGCTATTTTGATGACATTTCGTAAGTACGTTGCCTTGTGAAAGGCCTTGGTACAACTTTCTAAGTTTATATAAAACTGAGTTGTTCAAATTTGAGGCATTTAATGAAAATTCACTATCATAACGCACTTTCTGCGTCCCGAACTTTTTTCATTATCAAGTTAGTTTATGTCTAAAAATTGATACAAAATGTAGATATGCATTTTAGTGAATTTTTATTAAAAAAATTCACTAATAGAGAGGTATCGATGGTGAGACTTTGCAAAAATTCTTTCAAATGAGCGCGAATTAGGACCCCTAGAACCCATATCCGGGGTCAGTTTGAATTTTTATATGCTTATATATATATATATATATATATATATATATATATATATATATATATATATATATATATATATATATATATATATATATATATATATATATATATATATATATATATATATGTATCCGTCTGATAACTCAATGGCTTGGATGAGTTCGTTGGCCAGGAAAATCGAACGGGGTTTTCCGGGAAAATTTTGAGTTTTCTTTCAAAAAAAATTTTTTTTTCCGAAAATTTCGATAAAATTTGGTCTACATATTGCTTTGGGAAATACCTAACTATGTGCCAAAATTCAGCTTTCTAGGGTTACAGAAAATTGAGCTATTCAAATTTGAAACATGTTTAAATCATAAGTGTGTGGTTGCTGTTGGTTAGTCAATGCTTTTCTTATTGACTCATGAGATTCATTCATCAACCTTCCATTGACTTCTGCTTCTGCCGCTGTTACAGTCCTTTTATTTAGATCTAGAGTTGTAAAGTTTTCTGTATTATTTGGTATATAAATTGTTTGCTTTTGTTACTGACCAACAAAAGATATGATAAAATTGGACAAAGAAAGGGAATATGATATATTAACAAGGCTATTTTTGGCTCAACAGCATTTATTAGTTTTCGTAATTGTTTTTTTATCGGGTTTTGTTACTTTGACTAGACATATTTTTATTATGATTGGTACTACTAAAAGTAATTAAAGTTTGTCTCATTCAATATTAAATTTATTTTAGTGTTAAAATAGAAGACGATGTGATATGGTCCAAAATCTGATTGATATTTTGTTGGTATGTACTGTAAAAAAGCAAATTGCAGTTCAAAAAATCTAGACGCAGCAAGTGCGTTATGGTAGCCAATTTTCATAAAAACATCTGAAATCTCAAAAAATAACAAATAATAATAATAATTTTTATTGACAAAAGACTGAGACTGGACATTGTGGCTGGAAACTGAAACAAAAAGTAGAATAACCCCAAAAACTACAACAATAATAACAGAGTTATGCGCTATCTTTTTTGATACGTATTTCGACAACGAAGCTGTCTTCATCAGTAGCTGTAATTAACCGATTTCGATGAAACTTGGCAACTGCCTGTCTTTTATTAATGGCTTGGATGAGTTCGTTATCCAGAAAAATCAGACGGGGTTTTCCGGAAAAATTTTGAGTTTTCTTTCGAAAAAAAATTTTTTCTCCGAAAGTAACAAAGCTGTTTCAATGAAATTTACTATATATGTTGCCTCAACCTTACTACGTACCAAAATTCAACTTTCTAAGTTTAGAGAAAATTGAGTTACTCAAATTTTAAATTTTCTTTCGAAAAAAATTTTTTTCTCCGATAATTACAAAGTTATTTTAATGAAATTTTGTGGATATCTTGCCTTAGGAAAAACCTTACTACGTATTGAAATTAAACTCTCTAAGTTTATAGAAAATTGAGTTATTTAAATTTGAAGCATTTAATAAAAATTCACTACCATAACGCACTTGCTGCGTCCCGAGTTTTTTTTAACACGACATGTAACACTTGGACCATAAAAAGGGGTAAACATGACATGTGGTAACGCTGGCCCAAAAAAGGGATAAACGTGAACAGGCCTATCAAATTTTTTAATAATTTAAATAAAGGAAGGTGGGGCTAGTATAAAGGATGTACTGCATGCAAAATAACACCATTCACATTTTAAGCTATGTATTTTATTGGCATTTCATTAACTGTATTGCAGAGAAATGAGTAAAAGTAACAAATTTCGGGACGCAGCAAGTACGTTATAGTAGCGAATTTTCATAAGAATTGTACACTATTATTATACGGCATATTAGTAAAGTTAATACTTTAAACTTACACAGACCTTGAAGATCGATTTTAGAGGTCCTAGTACGCGCACATTTGAAGAATTGTTTCGAAAGTGTTACCATCGATATCTCTCTGTTATTGAAAAAATCTTGCGTTCTAACTCCTTTTGAGAAAAATGCCCAAAACTAAATTTTCTATGAAGCTAAAGCACTAAATTTTGCTATATCTGTAGATAAGTGTAAATCTCTTTAAAAGCAACTTGTATTACAAATTTCATCAAAGTTATACAGTATATTTCCAGTAGGAAACTTATTTCATATTTAGAAAAGTAAAGTACCTGCCAAATTATAAACGTAGCAGTTCTTTTTATTTATTAGTCGCCAGTATGATTTCGTTTTAGTCAACCTAACCTAACCGGTTTTTTCAATATCAACAATAACAAAATTATAATTTCAGACTCAAAGCTGACAAACTTATTCAGGCGTTTAAAACAAAAATGAGATCTTGTTCAAAAAGTATGAAATCTATGCACTACTGTTTCTCCAAATGCCAAAATAAAACATAAAAAAACATACATTCATCGAGCTGGATTCGATCGCGTAACACTCTGCTTAGGTGGCAGGCGCGGTCCACACTACGCCATCTAGGGACACGTCAACTAACGTTTTATTTGCGTGATACTTTAAATCGGCTTCATGCCAGGGATATTATATTCAAAGTATACGTTGCAATTAATTACAGAATTAGTAGAATTACCATTGAAACACATGCCACGACTGTTTCGGTCTTATATGACGTCATATGTTTAAGTCTAAAGATACAAGAAACTATTTTAGAATCATTTTTATAGAGACTTAGCTGATTTTGTTTACATTTCCGCTATATTATGCGACAGCATTATATATCTATGCCGCGCTAAAACTGTACAAATATAGTGTACTTTAATAATTGATTGAATCCCCCAGTTAAATAACAATCACTTGGCAAATTTTTAATTTCATGTCGTCTGTCATTTTTCATAATTGCGGCCGAGATTTCACGATTGTTGATTCGGGTAGTATGTATTTAGTTTGGTTACCATTGATGTATGGTTTATACCTGTTGTATGAATCAATCTACGCGTGGCAGTTAACTACTCTGTCTGTCAGGCATTGGACTTTAACCACTAAATCGTTTCAACGCATGTCATTGGGATTTTATTTTTAATTTGGAAAAAACTCTAAATATTGTGTACCAAATTATTTAAAATTCACAACATGGGTATATTTTCACGATTTATAGCCACATGTAAAGTCTCATTCCAGTTACCTTAATACTTACAAAAATATAGCGTTTTCAAAAAGTTTTCCCCAATTTTCCACCGTAAAAACATTAGCATCAAGGCTGATTAACTCGGTTTTTGCCCAAACAAGATTTTTGCCAACTTTGATTGAAATCAGTTTAGTATTATTTGAGGTATCGGTTGGATACATACACACACACACACACACACAGACATACATATATATATATATATATATATATATATATATATATATATATATATATATATATATATATATATATATATATATATATATATATATATATATATATATATATATATATATATATATATATATATATATATATATATATATATATATATATATATATATATATATAAACATATAAAAAATTTAACGGACCTTAGTTTTGGGTTCTAGGTACCCAAATTCGCGCTCATCTGAAGAAATTTTTTCAAAAGCTTTTCATCGTGACCTCTCTATTACCGAATTTTTCTTAATGAGAATTCTCTAAAAGTGTATGGCGTTCTCTCTCTCTCTCTATATATATATATATATATATATATATATATATATATATATATATATATATATATATATATACAGGGTGTTACAAAATAGTGGGCCAACCCGCTAACCACGGATCCCCGAGACGAAAATTTTATGACTTTCCTTATAACATTTTTCTTCTGGGGGCCCCGTTTTCGAAATACAGAGTGTTGAAGTTGAACTTGAAAAATAATTTTTCATTTCTAATTTTTACGTTTATGAAGTTATCTCCATGAAATTTTGCACGTAGCCTTATTTCAGAACTAGACGCCATCTGTGTAGATGTGGAGAGAAAAATCAAATCCCAAGGGGGGTACAGGGGGGTGGAACAAGTATTGACCCTCTAAACTTTTTTGTGCGCACGCCAATGGTTTCAAAACAAATGACTTTTGTTAGACAAAATAATTTTATAGCTTTTGTTTTTCTAGTTGAATTTTGAGAAAACAACTAGTTTATTAGTTATTGTAAATTATATGGTCGGACCCAAACAGGTGAGAAAGAACCTACGAAACGTTATCTCCATGAAATATAACATGTAGTCTTATACCACGACTAGACGACATCTGCGTGAATAAGAAAAATCAAACCCCTACATTTTTTATTCGGGCGCCGGTGGTCTAATAGAAACTAATATCGTAGGTTATTTGCGTTCTTCAACGCCGCTGACATGTCTCAACAAATTTAAAAAATTTGGATTTTTTTTTTACTTTTACTTTTTTGCAATCAGAATAAAGAATGTAATACACAGAAATTGTAGCTCATTCCATTGCCTTAAATATTGATGCTTGAATACATACATACTTGTTTCACATATATGTAATTAGAAGTCATCAAAACCGTTTTATAAGTATAACTTGTATTAAACTTAAACTGTCAGTCTAGTATTAACATGAAAACTAAACTAAAAATAAGGAAAAATGGTAAGTAAAGCGATGTTATAGAAATAAATTTATAATTAAATTAAATGCTCAATATAGCTACCATCCTCTTGGATGCACAGGCGGGCTCTTTTGATAAGAGAAAACCGAATTTTTTTGAAAATGTCTGTTCATACGGTATTCCTCTGCGCCTTGTAGGATTCGTTCCCGCAGATGTTCTTCATCGAGTATAGGCACCCTGTACAAAAATTATTTCATATATCCCCAGAAACTAAAATCTAAGGGGTTGAGGTCGGGGGATCTACATGTTATATTTCATAGAGATAACGTTTCGTAGGTTCTTTCTGATCTGTTTGGGTCCGAACATACAACTTACAATAACTCATAAACTAGTCGTTTTCTCAAAATTCAACTAGAAAAACAAAAGCTATAAAATTATTTTGTCTAACAAAAGTCATTTGTTTTGAAACCATTGGCGTGCGCACAAAAAAGTTTAGAGGGTCAATACTTGTTCCACCCCCCCTGTACTCCCTTTGAGATTTGATTTTTCTCTCCTCATCTACACAGATAGCGTCTAGTTCTGAAATAAGACTACGTTCAAAATTTCATGGAGATAACTTCAAAAACATAAAAATTATAATTGAAAAAAGTTTCGTCGGTTTTTTCTCGCCTGTTTGGGTCCGACCATACAACTTACAATAACTCATAAACTAGTTGTTTTATCAAAATTAAACTAGAGAAACAAAAGTTATAAAATTATTTTGTCTAACAAAATCCATTTGTTTTGAAACCATTGGCGTGCGCACAAAAAAGTTTAGAGGGTCAATACTTGTTCCACCCCCCCTGTAACCCCCTTGGGATTTGATTTTTTTCTCCTCATCTACACAGATGGCGTCTAGTTCTGAAATAACGCTACGTGCAAAATTTCATGGAGATAACTTCATAAACATAAAAATTAGAAATGAAAAACTATTTTTTAAGTTCAATTTCAACACTCTGTATTTCGAAAACGGGGCCCCCAGAAGAAAAATGTTATAAGAAAAGTCATAAGATTTTCGTCCCGGGAATCCGTGGTTAGCGGGTTGGCCCACTATTTTGTAACACCCTGTATATATATATATATATATATATATATATATATATATATATATATATATATATATATATATATATATATATATATATATATATATATATATATATATATATATAAACTTTACAACAGACCTTGGATTTGGATTCTAGGCGCCCTAATTCGCACTAATTTGAAAAAAAAATTCGACAATCTTACCATCGATACGTCTCAGTGAATTTTCTTAATAAAAATTCACTAATAAAAAACATATTCTAGCACAAATTAGAAAAAACTTTGTTTCAAACTCACGTCTGCGTAGGAGGGGGGGTGTTAGATTTAGTCCATATTTTTATGAACCGGAATAGAGAAATGTAATATTTATAACATTGTTTCGAATTTTTTTCCACTTTAATAATTATAATATAATAGACGCCTTGATAATAACAACTAAAATTTACAAGCATTAGGATATTTCATTGTGGGATACTGAACATTATCTAATTGCTTAAAGTTATGAACATTAAATCTCTGCTTTCTCTTTTAGAAATTTATTACGAGAGAGTTGAACCTCGCGCCACATTTATCCTTTTACTTGATTGTTGCCTTTTACTGTTAGATTTGAATGAATGGCTCGCCAAATTTATCGTTCGCGTTGTAGAATTAAAATAACTTTTGGCAATGATAATATTATATTGATCTTTGTAAACCGGGAAAAGGAATATGGGTTACTAAGTAACGTCTCCTGCTGTTAAGTAACTTATGCGTCACCTAGCCACCTACGATTTGCACAATGTAAATTGTTCTCTTATTAATTGGACGTTTGTTACTAGGCCATTAGAGTTAATACAGAATAAAAACGTTTATCTCTCATGAAGAAAGTCCAATTACCAGATTTTGAACGGATTCAAGTAAGTCGACATCGCGAACAGGAGTTGGACTCTAAACGCAACCAGCATATTCCAAAATCGGCCCCACATAAAATCTATATAAATTTACAAGTTACGAGAAATAGACATATTGGAACGACTTTGTCAACAGGAACAAAGTTGCGTTAGCCTTGTTGCAATAAAATATGTACAGACTAAGATAGAATATCGGCGATGATAACTCCTGGATCTTTACGACACTTCACCACTTTCAGTTGTTGTTGCTTAATATAGGGAGGTAAACGAGGGTTGTTAGCACCTACATGAAACACCACAAACTTGTCAATCTTCTAAGGTAACATCCAATCGTCACACCATTTCTTAATAGATGACAGATCCTGTTGAAGTTAAAGTTGATACTGAGGCAGCAGGAAGTTTGTGCAAATTTTTAGATCATCTACACGGGCATAACATTCTGAACGAATAACCTGATTCAGTTCGGAACGTAAACTACGACTAGCAAGAGCCCAAGGACTAACGCTTAGGGTACCCCACTCTTGACTGGATAGAAACAGGAGTAGCATCTTCCAGATTTTACGCAACAGTGCTTCTGAAAGAAGGAACAAGGCTCGCATAGACATTTGTCAATAGAGATTTATATTAGTTAGTTTTGTTAATGTAAGAAAATAGTATTAATAGATTAGTAGTTTCAAAACTGTGTTTTGTTAGCCAACCAATAGAGATAACCAAAGTATATAATAATATGATCTAGTCTAAGTTATTTGTTGTAAGTAACTAAAAACATATTAGCTGCGACAATTTATTTTGAAAAAGACATCATATATTACATAGCATACATTTATTAAAACTAAACGTATAATTCGTCAAAGAAAGTTTTAAGAAATTTGCTGCACTAAGCCATTTTAATCTATGGATCAATGTGTACTCTAGTTTGTGTGCCTAACCAAGTAAGATACTTAGTAATCCTTGTAAATATTCTTGGAGCTGTCAGGTCTTTAGTACACCTGCTACCTTGTGTTATTCCGATGAGTTTACCGTTACTCAGCACCAAGGGTCCACCAGAATCTCCTTTGCATGTACCTTTGGATCCGCTTCCACTGGTACATAGGTTACTATCCTTTATCACATAAGACCTGCTACATTCTGTGTTGCTAATAACCTTGACTGTTACTTGTCTTAGTACGTCAGAGGTCACCTGGTTCTCGTCTCTGCCCCAACCGTACGCTGTTGCATCTTCACCAGTATAATCGTTGCCAACATCACTGTAAGCGGGTAATCTGACAGGTTGGATGTCTGGGTTGTAAACGATGGGAGTGCTGAGATGTATTAGAGCTATATCATCCTGTTGTCCTTTAGTCCGCGTCCAACCAGGGTGTATCTTAATATATGAGTAAGATGTTATCAGTTCGCTGTTGTTGTCTGGTTGTCTAAAGTTGTGATAACCTAGATAGATCTTCAGGGAGGCTGTGCTATAACAAACAATCGAAACTCCTATTAGTATTATCGATAACTAGTACGATAAATTGGGGTGAAAAAAAAAACGGCAGTATCAGTGAGAACGAAATTTCATGTAATAAGAACGGTCTGGACTCATCGAGTGCGTTGTGCTAGCGAATTGTCAATAAAATCCTTTTATTGCAAAATGTGTCTCTTCTTTAATGAAATACATCAAGTTTGGTAGAGATAGTCAGTGGCGGTTTCTCTAAGGAGGCACAGGAGGCCGGGCCTCCCTAGTCAGAATTAGTTACATCCTCCCTATTCAAGTAGTCAGTTAGTTACATATAACTTTAATCAAATATCCAATATTCAGTATTAAAGTCATACTTATTCATATTATTAATTATTATGCAAACCATATTCATATAAAAATTCTCTAAATCTGCAATTACAATTACAACCGGCAACGCTGCTGAGAAGTATATTACCAAAACGGCGCGATCTTCTTGTGTGCTTGTGTGACGTCACGGAGGCCCGATTCCGATGTTTTCGACTTTGGACCATATTTTAACACATTGATTTGAATGCATGCAAACATTAGCCCGGGAAAACCAATTAAAACCGCGCTTAAAATCACGTGCTTGGAGGCCGGACTCCGCGACCAATGTGAGCGTTGGTAAGGTGGAATATCACTTCTAGGATAGTTTCTACAGTGTTGTCAAACAGAAACAAATTAATAGAAGTTTCTGATTATATTTTGAATCACGATGATTTTAAACAAGATCAACAAACTCTGAGAGAATCTATTGGCCTAAAACGACATCTTAACGATCCCCATTTTCTTTTTCTTTTACACACTTTTAAATTTATATTTGAACATACGGATGTTGTATTTTTAATTTTACAAAATAAAAGCAAAGATATTTCTTGCGCTATGAAACGTCTGATTGTATTAACTACTACATTGCAAGATTTTAGAAATAATGAAATTCGTTTTAATCAAATTTACAACTCCTTATTTGAGGATTTTGAAAATAACGAACCAGCACCAGAGAAAATAAAGACAACATTAAGTATTCAAAATTTAAAACAGAATTATAAACAAATTTTTAATGAAATTTTAGACACAATAATTAATCAATTGCAAATAATATTTTCGGACTTAAACAAACTAAAGACGATTTTGTTTTGTATTCAAAAGACTTTGCAAAGGATATCTTTGAATTATTATTAAAACAATATCCTTTGTTTGATTCAATTGCCTTGAAAAACGAACTGACTACTGTATACACAGATACAGAACTGTTTCAAGATTGCCATACGCCTATCAAAATGATTTCATTTATTTACAAAAATGACCTAATTTCTTGTCTAACCGAGTTTTATAAACTGCTTGCGTTAATAGTCACAGTTCCTGTCATATCTGCTTCAGTAGAAAGAAGTTTTTCTGCACTTAAACGCGTCAAAAAATTTTTCAGAAATAGTATTAGTCAAGACAGGTTACAGAACATATCAATGATTTCTCTAGAAAAAAGGCTTGTTATAGAACTGACACAACATACTTCATTTTACGATAAATTAATCGATATTTTTGCCCAGCAAAAAGATAGACGGATTCCATTAATTTATAAAAATACTTAGGAACGTATTAATTTATCAGTTAAATTAAGTAACAGATGCTCAACACCTCCTATTTTCTTGTTTCCGTTTTATCTATTTATTTTTGTTTTCGTTATTGTTATTTAGAATTTATTGTTTAGTTATTTTTGTAAATATGTAAATAATCCTCGAATTCCATTTTCCCGGATTCCTGACACCACGTCCCACGCCCCACCTCTTGGCAAGTTCCATTAATTTACAAAAATATTTCAATAACAGATGCTCTACACCACCTATTTTTTGTTTCCGTTTTATTTATTTATTTTGACTTTCGTTATTGTTATTTAAATTTTATTGTTTAGTTAATTTTGTAAATATGTAAATAATCCTCGGTTCCCATTTTCCCTGATTCCTGACACTACGCCCCACCCCTTGGCAAGTTATACTCTACACCTGCGCGTTGATTCTTGTTGGGCAACAGCGACACGCATTACTTGGTGGCGATATCAAGTATAATACATAATATTATTATGCTTACATTTATGTTCTTATTTCTTATTAACAATAAGGCAATGCGTTTCGCTGGCTAGAGTTAGGTATGCAGTATGCAAAAGAACGAGTACTTATTGACTGTCTCTGTAATGTGATTTAGATGCCCTGTCCCGGATCCCGGGCTTGAACGTATACATCCCGGGATATATATATATATATATATATATATATATATATATATATATATATATATATATATATATATATATATATATATATATATATAATACCGCCACCTAGGACCAATGTTAGGCTTAACTCACCGATTTACAGATCGTGCTCCATTTATAACAGCGTGCATCAGTCAATAGACATATTGTGTTGTGGTGAGTCTGAGATGAGACACGTTGCATCGCTGCTTGGTAATTAGTAGAACTTTACTATGTTAATTTTTATAGTGTATGATATGCATTGTATCCATACTCTTAATTTGGGATAATTCTCGTTGAGTATTTGTAGTAAATAAATAAATAAATATATATATATATATATATATATATATATATATATATATATATATATATATATATATATATACATATAAATCAAAATACAGCGAGTAAATTAAAATTTCACAAACGACTGCAAATGGCAACACTGCCTCTGCGTTTTGCATCTCGTCATAGACCACTCATTGGATTGGATCACTCCTTTAAATTTATTTATTTATTGATGTATATAGGATTTCTGTTGAAATTTATGTTTGGTCTATAAACAATATTTAGCAATTTAATAAACTTTATGTGTTTATTCCTGTTCATTTATACCCTCAGTAATTCGTGAATAAATTATTTCAAAAGGGTATGAAATTTCAAAAATTATTCTTGTGAAAGTCTATATTTTTGTATAAATGGATTTGTCACTGAAATTCTGAAGTGCCAGGAAAATGTTTGGCTTTGAAAATTTAAAAAATTACTGCCTTCTCTACTGTGACACTCACGAGCCGCCACTGGAGATAGTATACTTTACCTTTTTAGTAGAAACCATGTTTTATTGTTTGAAAAAGTGCAAAGATTTTCCCGAAAAAACTGGTGCGATTTTTCTAGCCAACGAGTCGTTTTAAGCAATTTACACAAAAACTGCACCTGTCAAGATATTATTATTCACAAAAACCTTTTTAACAAAAAATCCAATGAAAAATCTTCATAAGTTGAACAGAGATTGGCTTAAGAAATGTTACACGAGAATTATATAAAAATCTTCAGAAGGATAATGAGTTGAGGTTTTTTAAACGAGAATTAGTTAAACAAATTTTTTTCTCCAAAAATCACAAATAATATTTTTACGTAAGTTCCCAAATTTTTATGTGATAACTTGCTAAACTTGAATTATTAATTACCGGCATTTCGCACAAATTTAACAAAAATTGATGTATACGAAAAAAGAAAAATTCTGTGAACACTGACTAAATAAACGAAAATTTGCTAATAAAATACATAAAATTTAAGTTATATATTATGTAATTAAAATTGAAAAAAATTGAAAATCTAAAATAGGTGTTAATTAACTTTTCACGGAAATTTGAACCCGTGAAAGAAGATCGAAGACGGCCCTGGAACATACTCTATGTATATTTACTTACTTTTCAACACAGTGGGCTGCGGTAAGTATGAATTCTTCTGTCAATATTGAGGCCCCACATTTTTGAGAAATACCTGGCTGCCCATTAATTTCTTTCTGTAAAAGCATAACAGCATATGGAGCAACATGGGGTGTTGCCTCATCGCCATTTTGTATTCCCAGATTGTCACTCCCCACCGGTGAACTGCTGCCACCCTAAAAGAAAAGAAAACCCAAATATTATAGTAAGTAAACCCAAATATTTATAGTAGAGATACTTAAAAGTGTTACGATTTGTTTGTAAAAAAAATCATCTCTTTTTTTGTTTACTAAACATAAAACACATGGTGCTTTTTTTCAATTTTATACAGGGTTGTAAGATTTTTAAAAAGAGACTATGTTTTTAGTGTTTGTTAAAACACAAAACTGATTTATAATCTAGTCAAAAAGTTCAGTAGATAATAGTCTCTTTATTCAATTATAAACAATAATAAAAGTAGTTGAAAGGTGGGGTAATAGTTTTACAGCTGTTTTGCAACACAACCTCCTAAAATAATCTAAATCTAATTTGTATCTACCATCTATCATTAACACACCCCACAAACATCTTAAGGGACACTTATATCATGCCAATTCATAGAAATACGAGTAAACAACACCAAAATTTACACTTCGTCATTAACCTAATCCCAAATCGTAACCATTCTCAGTCTGCAAAATTCATCAGATTGCTTATCGTTTAATATTATTTCCAGTCTTTGTTTTAGTGAACTAATGAATATTGATTAAATTCCACCGATAGCATATTAGACATGGCTGAAGCATTCTATGAAAAACTGCGCTCAAATACCTACATCTCTATCAAGACATTTTATTCAATTTTTTACATCCTTTCGCAGTACTTTAGGCAAATAATGCCATTGAAAATATTTAAAAATGTGATTAAAAACCTACCAAGAGTCCCGATAAATGAAGTAATTAAGGTGACTACTAAATAAAGTATCTTCTTGAAGTGTTATGTCTTTAAGGCTAGATGCATTCTCACCACAATTAGAACCGTAGACCGGTTTCGCTCTAATTAGAGCTCGTCAGTACGGCATACTAATTTCAGCGAAAATATTGCCGTACTGACGAGCTCTAATTAGAGCGAAACCGGTCTACGGTTCTAAATGTGGTGAGAATGCATCTAGCCTTACATACTTTGTCTCTATATTAGGGTAGGAATGGGCCAGGGCTGACAATTTACTAAATTGTTAGTTGGTTGTATACAGTCTCTATTTCTTAACACTGTGTTATTTGGAGCTGGCGTGACAACATACTACTTGGTTACGCAACGAGGTGGCGGCACGTGCCAAGTGTCTTGTATCTCACTTAGTGTTATGTCTTGTTTTTGTTTCGTATTCAGTTTCCGTGTGGAGGAAACTTACTTTAGTTCGAGTTTAGAAAGTCTAGAAGGAAAAATAAAAAATGAATGAGAGTAGAAAATGTGACGATACTTGTCTGAATGCTGTAGGTATGCGACAGTGTTTTTTTTTTTTTTTGAATGCATAATCTGTTTTTGATTTCTTCACACGATTCCACCAGGTATTACGGGTTCACATAAGACTGATAATTTATCCAAACTAGAGTCAATCTGCTGGTTAAAGTATTTTGACGGCATTTTCACTCTGCGACCACATGGTAAAAACTCTTTGGACGAATTTATTCGCGCCTAAATAGCTTTAAGCTCCACAACCAGTTAACCATGAAAATATAAAATAACTTTAATATATTTTATAGATGAACGTATCATCAAAATCTAGTCAGAGGATTTCTGACACACTTTACCAGAAAGCAGCCCATACTAATTGCCACATTAATGCCCAATCCCACCATCACCCACCCCAACTAAATTCCGTAGCTAGAAATCCTAGTAACACGATTACGTCTTACACTAAAAGAGTATAGCAATAAACAGACAGAAATAAACCTTCTAAGGCAGACACAACTAGAAACAGATACGACAAAGACCACATACTGGGTAATATTAATGTTGGTCACATACTTACAGACAGTTAGTTAATTACTTACGCAAGTGTTGTTTTATGTAATAATATATCCATTGTATAAGAATGGAATGTAGATCTTTTTATAGCAAATAAATGTTATTGTTATAATTTTTACAAAAAAAACTTTTTGTGTTTTTAATATGATTTACTAATATAAATGATTTATTATTATATGATAATTTACTTAAAAAATCTTACCTGGAGTGAGTAAACTGCTAATAAAATCGTTAGACTGTAAGAAAAGAACATTTTGGACAGTTTTGGCACAGTACGAACCCACCATGGTTTATATAGGTAAAGTTTTTAAGCAACTACTTGAGTCTGATAAAAATAACTCAGATCAGATTGTTATCACGAACATACGAAAATCAACAAACACTTCACACAATCATAATTTAAATCAGAAAACACCCAAAGTCAACGCGTGGATTATTAAAGTTCCTGTTTGATAATAAAGTAATTCTGATATTGATAAAAATCAATTTACTTAGAAGCAAAAGGTTTTGCAAAAACGCTTGAACACGTGTGTGGGTATTGTAAATATTTTTTGATGTAATTAGAACCTGCTTTCGAGATTTTAAAGTCAAAGTAGAATAGCTGGAATCGAAAAAACATTGAATCGGTACATGCCATTGCATCGAATCATCAAAAGGCTGCGCTTAGTTTCACAGAAAAATATGGAGCTATTTGGTAGGTAGTGTTGAAAACGATTTGAGTCTCCAAAATATATTTCCTTATTAAATTTATAAAGTGATAGTGGTTAATCAAAAAAGCGTTACGTTAGTCTCAATTAACGTACCTATATTTGTTTGTAGCTAAGCAGACCAAAAAAGGTTTTTAGAGTAATTTGAGACCATGGATTAAACCTAGGTCCGTCACTTTGATTTAAAGTCGTAAATATAAAAGTATGCTATGGCGAAATAAGGACTTGGCAATAGAAGAAAAAAGACGGGATATATTTAACCGCGGTCATTTCAAAATGTTGGAACCGCTACCCTATTTTCCAGATATCGCACTTTGCGATTATGTACAGTTCTATATCATGTGACGACGATGGAATAACTGTCGGAAATCAGTGATTACCAGAACAAGAAAACATTTGGTTTTTTTTTTATATTTCAACAACACACCACGGGGGCTTACAGCCTAAATACTATCGTACCGTGGGTGTCGACAAGGAGGAAAGAGGCAACTTGTTAATTCTGGACTTGAAGGTTTGGAGGTTCGGAGGAGAAGGAAGAACATGTGCCGCCAAGAAATTCCACAACTTGGAAGTCCTCGGGACAAAAGAGCAGGCATAACAAGATGTTATATGTCTGGTGACCTGAACAGTAAAAGGGTGTATTCACTTTGTTCCCCTGGTGGATCTGTTGGAGACAGCAGGTGGAGTAACTATGGAAGAAAGCTCCTCTGAGCAGGGCTCGTGCAGATATCTATAAAAGAGAGAGAGAGAGGTCACCAACGGCACGTCGGTGGGCAAGAGATGGCAGCCTTTGGGTGAAGGCAGGGTCACCGATGAGACGTATAGCTCTCTTATGAATGGAGTCCTGGATAGCGATGGTAGAAGCGGCAGCGGCACCACAGATGTGGGAACAGTATTCGAGGTTTGGACTTATTTGTGAAGTATATAAGGTATAGAGATTAGCTGGTGAAAAGTATTTGCGAGCCCGGAAGAGGAAACCTAATTTCTTAGCAGCCGCTTCGGACATTGATGTGACATGTTGGTGCCAATTGGGATTTCGATCCACAGAAATGCCAACAAGTGAAAAGGACTAATTACTTTGAATAACTTGGTTGTTCATTGTGATGGGTCTAGGGCTGGTGTATCTATTATGAGATAGAAAGCAAGACTGAGATTTGGTGGGGTTAAATTGTACAAGATTTCTACTTCCCCAGTCTAATATTTTTTGGAGATCCACGGAGACAGAACCCTCCATGTGTCTGCGATCCTCATCTAATTGGGCTAAAGAGACAGGCTTAGAATATTGTATATTTTAGTGGAGGGTGCTGTCGTCCGCGTAACTGTGAACTGGGTTGGATGTGCTAAAGAGGAGGTCATTGATGTGGGGAAGAAACAAAGTAGGACCTAAAGCTGAATCTTGAGGGACTCCTGCATTAATTGGATACAGTTTAGAGGAATGGATATCCACGACAACAGAAATGCTTCGGTTGGAGAGGAAATTTGTTGTCCAGGTACGTAGTTTTGGTGGTATGTCATAGGGCGGTAATTTATTAAGCAGCACTGCGTGCCAGACCTGGTCGAATGCTTTGAATATGTCTAGAGCGACAATCTGGGATTCACCGTTTAGTTCCATAGACTTGTTTCAAGAATGGGTGACAAAGGAAAGGAGGTCGGCAGTTGATCTGCGCTGACGGAATCCATACTGCCTGTCGTGGATTAGACTGTGTTTTTCAAGAAATTTTAGTAATTCGCTGTTTATATACTTTTCCATCACTTTAGAGACGACTGAAAGGACAGAATTATTCATCCTCTGATGGCGCTAACTTGGTTAGTGAAACGATCGTCAGGTTTTTTTAATGTGGTGATTTGGGTTCTCCAAGTGTGCTTATTAGTAAGTGAACTAGTGAATAGAGCGCTTCTCTTCTAGTTACAAATGGTCAGTGAAACCTGGAAACCGTACAACTTTAGTTTAAGAAATGGTACCTATGCATAAAAACTATAAAGGAACCGGCTACCATACTATGTAAGTGAGGTAAATAGGTAATTGAATTTTATATCATTAATTGCTAACTATAATGTATCCCCTCTAACCGAAATTTTTAACTTCGTCAAATATAAAAAAGTCTGGACGCAGCAAGTGCGTTGTGGTAGTGAATTTTCATAGCAATGATCTGACACCAAATATTTTTTTATAACTTTTTCTTTCTTTTAACATAGGAACATAAATTTTGGTATAGAGTTTCCTTTTTATATCATAAACCTACCTACCAAATTTGGTTACCATGGCTTTCTTATTTTTTGATATAAAATTTTTTTTCGAAATGAAACTGAAAATTTTTCCGGATAACGAACTTATCCAAGCTACTTACAAAAGGAAGGTACGTGCCAAATTTCATCAAAATCAGCCCATAATTTTTGGAGTTATCGATTTGATATATATATATATATATATATATATATATATATATATATATATATATATATATATATATATATATATATATATATATATATATATATATATACATACATATACATATACATATACATATACATATACATATACATATACATATACATATACATATACATATACATATACATATACATATACATATACATATACATATACATATACATATACATATACATATACATATACATATACATATACATATACATATACATATACATATACATATATATATATATATATATACATATACATATAAAAATTGAAACTGACCCTGGATATGGGTTCTAGGGGTCCTGGTTCGCGCTGATTTGCAAAAACTTTTTGAAAATTCAAAAGTCGGGATCTCCCCATTAGTGAATTTTTTCTACGAAAATTCACTAAAAATTTAGTACATTTTTAAATTAATTTTTCTCGTACTTCTTGGCCTTTTTGCGTCCAGGGAAGTTAATCTTTTCTGTAATATGTAATAGATTTTGTTCCCCACAAATATTTTGGTATTGCTTTGCTTCCCTGACCGCCAGCGTGACAAAATAAAAATATAAAAAAAATGCCTTTAACTTTTTTCTCTTTTAACCTAGAGATCTAAATTTTGCTAGATATTATACTTTTAATAAAATTCACTAATAAAAACCAGCACATAAAATTTGGTTGTCATACCTTTCTTACTTTCAGAAATTATTTTTTTAACGAAACCAAAAATTTTACCGGAAAAACTGGTCCCTTTTTCCTGGCTAACGAACTTATTCAAGCCACTTGCAAAAAGAAGATATTTACCAAATTTTGTAAAAATCAGCCTATATTTTTTGAGTTATCGGTGTGATACATTATATATATATATATATATATATATATATATATATATATATATATATATATATATATATATATATATAGTATTAAATTTTTGTGACGGTAATAGTTTAATGTCATATAAAAAGTGAAAGTGACCACGGATATGCGTTCTTAAGGGGGACTAGTTCGCGCTCACAATTTTTCTACAAAAATTCACTAATAAATTTTAAAATATTTAAAATCTGAATTAAACATAGATATAGTAGCTTTTTCTATGGCTGCACAGAGAAAATTCCTTTGCCTGTCGATGCTGTAAAAATTGAAACCTGTTGCAGAAAAGAAAACAAACTCTTCTGAAGTCACAAATATCCACGTCCGTGTTAACTGTGGAACGATTTTACCAACAAGAAGTCTTACAAGTCTTTATCAGTGATTTTTTTCAAGAAAGAGCCACTAAACAAAAGTACTGGAATTGCACAATCGGATCATATAACGTTAAAATTGAATCAAAGACCAAAAAAAAAATGAAAGAATGTTGAAAGAGAAATTCAATCATAACTGATATTTAAACCAATACTCCTTTGCTCATGAGCCAGTGATGGAACCCCCAGCGCTGCTGAAGCTTAGAAAACAAAGTATAATGATAGGCAGATCACGCATAATATTCTCCAGTTATTTATTTGTAATATGTAAGGCTTGTTTATTAAAAAACATTAAATTTCATCAAACATCCGATATTTAGTGCGGAAAATAAATTAAGGGTTGAACGTATGGGGTGGATTATGTTTCACAGAAATTTCGAAGTTCTTTTTGCTAAAAAGGCGTAAAAAGTTTCAAAACATGTAGAAAACTTTATTCTGGAACGAATTTTTTTCTGTCAGTTTGTCAGTTAGTCGGTCTGTCAGCCTGTACGTCTGTCTGTTAGTAGACGCAATAACTTTCGAACTAATTGAGATATCATCTTCAACTTTGATATCTAGTTAGCACCCAACAAAGGAACACTTCGAATTGTTTTTGGGTGAGGAAGAATGAAGGCGAGAAAGAGCTCGCACATAGCCACTAACGCTCATGACTCTGAAGAGCATGACTCTCGCGCACCCCCAGGCTGTCGATGTATATTCCAACATCGGAGGATTGCTGCTCCTCCAGCCGCGATCCCTCGCTAAAACAGACCAGGCGTGCGGGCTGGAATGCAACCTCATTTTCCCTCCACTGATCCCTACTGGGGATTCTGAGGGTATATGGCCTAGTCAACCTAATATTGTCCTTTGCAGTCCGTACCTTGATGGTGGAAATCAGAATTTCCTTTTCCACCTCCTTGGCGACTCTTGCATGCCCTATTATTGCTCCCTCTTCGCACAAGTTTCCAGAGTCTCGCATTCTAAGGTGCGACGCCATAGCCTCCCTTCTGATACACATGGGAAGCATCAGCAAGACCTTTAGCGCGGCTGAGGGTGTCGTCCTCATAGCGCCGGTGATACCTAGGATTGGTAGCCTTTGAAGTTTGGCCAGCTTCTGGGTAGCAGTTTGGTTCACATCACACCACCAGACCAACGCCTCGTAAAGGATTCTCGGCCTGACGATCGCAGTGTAAATCCAACGAAGGATCCGATGATTAAGTCCCCAGGTCCTACCTATCACTCTACGCAACTGCCAGAGGGTTGATACTTCCTTCCTTACTACTCGTTCTGTTTTCGACCTCCATGATAGTTTGGAGTCCAGGAACACCCCCAGATATTTGACCGCCCGCACTAAAGCTAAAGGTTTTCCAAACATCACCGCCGCCCCGAACTCCTCCATATTCCTCTTCTTGGTGAATAGGATCATCTCCGTCTTCGATGTGTTTACGGAGAATCCCACCTCACCACACCATCTTTCAATTATGCTACAGGCAGCTTGCATGCACGCACAGACGACTCTGAGGAATTTTACGGTGACTAAGACCAGCCCATCATCAGCGTACGCCTGGCCGTAGAAACCATTGTCGGAGAGCCGCTCCATGAGGTCGTCCGCGACCAGACACCATATATGAGGCGAAAGCAGCAGTCCTGAGGACAGCCGACCATCACTACAACGTCTAGCCCTCGGCCTCCCAAGGTCAGCGAAACTCCCCTGTTTACCAGCATGCTCGCCACCCAATTAATTAGGGACCTAGGCGATCTCCTGTCCTGGAGGGCGGCACATACCGTATCCGTCCTTGCCTATCAAAGTCACCCCCCCCCCCACACACACACACACACACACACACACCGAAGAACACAGCTAATGTGCTCTCCCTGTAGCGTAGGGACCTTCACACCTTTCGCCTCGCAGCGTGGAGCGCCATCTTCGTCGATTTCCCCCGCTGGTACGCGTGCTGATTTTTATGGAAGGGGTGATCCTTGAGGATCTCTCCCAACACGAAGCTATCTATTATCTATAACTACCCATTTGTAGATTTATCAGAACTAATTAAAAATCACACTGTAAAGTATTGGACACATATTAAGAGACGCCCTGTATATTGTGTGACTTTTACGGATCCTCCATCAAGCTAAGTTTTCAACGAATATATATTTAAGGAGGTAAGGGATAAATGAGAGGTGATTTGGTGAAAATTGATATTTTTAATTTAAGACTGGAGTAATATAAGGTTTCAGAAGTTTATTGGTACAGGAATACCAATATTTTTGTTGCGGTCGAGTCATGGACGCCAAATTCATTTAACGTGAATGTCTTTCTGAGGAGAGTAAATTATCACAGCTATGTGGAATTGATGACTAGTTTGCCGCACTATTTGCGACGTTTAAGCGAAAAAAATGTTTGAAATTTTTTTACGCCGATGCCATACTTTCACACGTATTGACGATGTGGAAGTAATTAAAGTTAATTATAGGGCGTCTTGAGCTGCTCCTTATTAAATTGTTTTGACAATCACAGCATGGCCTCTAGTGACTGGAGATACAAACTTTCCTTTAGAATAAAAACTCGGGACGCAGCAAGTGCGTTATGGTAGTGAATTTTTATTAAATGCTTCAAATTTAAATAACTCAATTTTCTATAAACTTAGAGAGTTTAATTTCAATACGTAGTAAGGTTTTTCCTAAGGCAAGATATCCACAAAATTTCATTAAAATAACTTTGTAATTTTCGGAGAAAAAATTTTTTTCGAAAGAAAATTTAAAATTTGAGTAACTCAATTTTCTCTAAACTTAGAAAGTTGAATTTTGGTACGTAGTAAGGTTGAGGCAACATATATAGTGAATTTCATTGAAACAGCTTTGTTACTTTCGGAGAAAAAAATTTTTTCGAAAGAAAACTCAAAATTTTCCCGGAAAACCCCGTCTGATTTTTCTGGATAACGAACTCATCCAAGCCATTAATAAAAGACAGGCACTTGCCAAGTTTCATCGAAATCGGTTAATTATTTTTTGAGTTATCATATATATATATATATATATATATATATATATATATATATATATATATATATATATATATATATATATATATATATATATAAACATATAAAAATTAAACCTATTTACAAATGAACTTTAATAAGATATTATGCTGTGACAATACCTCTCTCAAGCACCCTAAAATATAATCAAAATGTGCACAGTTATATATGTTTTATTTCTTTTTCCCTTGTCTTAATACACTACATATTTTATGACAATCGATTTAATTTACTTATTTGATTTCATAAATAGTCGGTTAATAGTGACTTGGAATGAAGTAGACACCACATCTTCAAACATATTAAGAGAATATGAGTAAATCAACAGCAACTGGGAATGAATTCGGTCAGTCGCCCAGCCACGTGGTTAAAAAACACTGTTTGTATGAATGGTTACAACTCTAGATCTAAATAAAAGGACTGTAACAGCGGCAGAAGCAGAAGTCAATGGAAGGTTGATGAATGAATCTCATGAGTCAATAAGAAAAGCATTGACTAACCAACAGCAACCACATACTTATGATTTAAACATGTTTCAAATTTGAATAGCTCAATTTTCTGTAACCCTAGAAAGCTGAATTTTGGCACATAGTTAGGTATTTCCCAAAGCAATATGTAGACCAAATTTTATCGAAATTTTCGGAAAAAAAAATTTTTTTTTGAAAGAAAACTCAAAATTTTCCCGGAAAACCCCGTCCGATTTTCCTGGCCAACGAACTCATCCAAGCCATTAATAAAAGAAAGGCACTTGCCGAGTTTCATCTAAATCGGTTAATTATTTTTTGAGTTATCAGACGGATACATATATATATATATATA
Source organism: Tillus elongatus (assembly GCA_964006375.1). Lineage (NCBI taxonomy): Eukaryota > Metazoa > Arthropoda > Insecta > Coleoptera > Cleridae > Tillus > Tillus elongatus. Next base: position 101,229,640 of record OZ023270.1, read on the forward strand.
TATATATATATATATATATATATATATATATATATATATATATATATATATATATATATATATATATATATATATATATATATATATAAGCATATAAAAATTCAAGCTGACCCCGGATATGGGTTCTAGGGGTCCTAATTCGCGCTCATTTGAAAGAATTTTTGCAAAGTCTCACCATCGATACCTCTCTATTAGTGAATTTTTTTAATGAAAATTCACTAAAACAGCCCTTATGCTATATTGCATTGTTGAATTTTCCATCGGGTTATAATGCATGTTTGTAAGAAAAAAATGTTTTAACAAATGAGAAGAGTAGCAAAGGTCAGGAACTTTCTAATATACATTTCTTGCAATGTTTATCAATCATAAACGGCATTTTATCAATTTTCACCTTTCAAATCTCCAGTCTGATATTTACGAAATAAAAATGTTCTGGCACCAACTATTTTATTATAACTGTTTTGTTCTTGTAACATAATCAAAATTTTGGTGTATAGTTTACTTTTCATATCGTAAACCTACCTACTGAATTTGGTTACCATACCTTTTTTACTTTTTGAGATAAAATTTTTTTTCTAAATCGAACTCAAAATGTTCCCGGAAAACCTGGTCCGATTTTCCTGGCTAACGAACCTATTTAAGCCAATTACAAAGGGAAAGTACATACCAAATTTGATCAAAATCCGCCCATTATTTTTTGGGTTATCGGTGTGATATGTATATATATATATATATATATATATATATATATATATATATATATATATATATATATATATATATATATATATATATATATATATATATAGTCATATAAAAATTTAAACTGACCCCGGATATGGGTTCTACGGGTCCTAGTTCGCGCTCATTTGCAAAAAATTTTCCAAAATTCAAAACTCGGGATCTTCCCATTAGTGAATTTTTTCTACGAAAATTCACCAATAAAAATCATATTCTACCAAAAACTAGAAAAAACGTTGTTTCAAACTGATGACTACATAAGGGGGGAAGGATTGTTTAGATTTAGTCTTTTTATAAACCGGAATGTAATATTTATAATATTGTTTCGGATTTTTTTTCCACTTTAATAATTATAAAAACTCTGGACGCAGCAAGTGCGTTATGGTAGTGAATTTTCATTAAAATGTTTTTTATAACAAATATGCTTTTTTTTAAAGAAAAGCAGGCATCAATTTTGGTTACCAGTATAACCTATATAGTGGAAACAATGTACCACATTTTATCAAGATAACTTTGTTGTTGGAAAAAAGGCAAATATTTTTCGAAAACTAACTTAAAATATCCCCGAAAAACTGGCCCGATTTTCCTGGCCAACGAACTTCTTTAAGGTATTTAGCCACCTACCAAGATATAATTATTTACAAAAAGCTTTTCGACAAAACTTACAAAAAAAATTGTAAACAACTTTTTTGCGAAAATCCAAAAACATTTTATTTACAATAACTTATTAAACAATACTAATTACCAAAATTTCACAAACAATGATTTCTACATAAACAAATAAAGTTCGCTACCATCACGCACTTGCTGCGTCCACAATTGTTTTCTTACAAACATGCATTATATTTCGATGGAAAATGCAAAAATGCAATAACATAAGGCGTGTTTGATTAAAAAAAAAATTTGTATCACCAACGACTTATGGGCCACCGGGTGGACAACGTACAGACTAAAGCAAACGGCAGACAGCATGCCGAAGGAAGTCAGTCTGGGAGGGTCCGGTCTCCTTGATGACATTGATGGTCACAGGATTCTGGGAATGGTCTCAGACTTGATGCCTACTAAGATTAGCAGAGATATGTCCTTCAAGATCGTGTTCCCGGAAAGGGAGGACTGGGACCGAGATCAAACGACCCTGTTGAGAGCGGACCTCTGCTGGTACTCTGACGGCTCCAAAACCAATTTGGGAGTAGGAGCCGGCGCATATGGGGGCACCACCGATGCTAGACTATCAGCTAGCCTCGGCAAGTACGCAACCATACACCAGGCAGAAGTATATGCCATCGAACTGTGTGCAAGGGAAAGCATAAAAAACATGTGCACACACAAATCGTTAAAGATATATGCAGATAGCCAAGCTGCAATAGAGGCTCTTGGTTCCTACCGGTATAATTCAAAGACGGTATGGAGTTGTAAATCTGCCCTTAATGAATTGGGCAGCTGTAATGAGGTGTCGCTGGTCTGGATACCGGGTCACTCGGACCATGATGGCAACGTTGCGGCCGACGCGCTCGCCAGGAGTGGTGCCCAGAGAGACTTTGTCGGACCAGAACCGATGCTGGGGATAACATCTTGCACAGCAAAACGCACCTTAAAGACCTGGACAGAAAGAATGACAATCCAGTATTGGCAAAATCTTCCAGGATTAGCTCACTCTAAGGCCTTCATAAATGGCGTGTCTGAGTCAAGGGCTAAAAAACTTCTAGAGATGAACAGACAACAACTGAGTACTCTAGTCGGCCTGTATACAGGACACTGCTGCTTGAGGCACCACATGCACCGTATTGGGATCGGTCGGGAGACCGAGTGCCGTCTGTGTATGGAGAGTGACGAGACAGCAGAGCACGTGCTGTGTTCCTGTCCGGAAGCGGACAGGACTAGATACCTGCTCTTTGGCAAGGTAAAGCTTGCTCTAGAGGATCTGGATCAACTTTCGCCCACAAAGATTATCGACCTCTGTAGGAGGCTGGATTTGTTGGGCGAAATATAGACATTAAGCGTGAGCCACAATAGACCTTATGGTCGCGGTGGAGGGACCGACATGGCCCACTCACATACAAACCTAACCTAACCTATGGACCACCTGTGATTGTAGAAATATTTTTTTAAGTTGTAGCTCAAGACACCCTATAATTAATATATACAATTTTTTTCATATCTTGTATAATAACGGATATATTGAGCTTTATTGATTTTTTACGAAAATTCGGCAAAAATTATATACCATTAAACGATAAACTCTATAGCTAAGGCTACTGCCAAGCATCAGAGAAAGGGTCTATTTGAAATGAATTTTCTGGAAATATTTTAGTAAAATGAAGGACAATGACGGTTGAAACTAAGACTTCAGGGTTTGTAAAACATTATTCTTGAGACATTTTATTTCCATAGCCCGTATTAGATTCAAGTTCTTTGCCTAAATGTTGCTAATTTTGACATTTTTAATCGCAACTTTGATGTTTTGACGAAAACCCCAATTTATTTTTCTTTAATTGCCTATATCTTTTTTGTCTTTTAAGCTACAGATCTAAATTTTGGTAGGAAACTTACCTATAAGAACATAAACCCGTCTACGAAATTTAGTTGCCCTTACTTTGTTAATTCCGGAGATATAAATTTTTTTTGAAAGGAAACACAAAATTTTCCGGGAAAACCTTGCCAGATTTTCGATGCTAACAAACTTATCCAAGCCATTTGCAAAAGTAATTTATTCACCAAATTTAATCAAAATCGGCCCATAATTTTTTGAGTTATCGGTGTGATACCTATATATATATATATATATATATATATATATATATATATATATATATATATATATATATATATATATATATATATATATATATATATATATATATATATATATATATATATACATATAAAAATTGAAACTGACCCCGGATATGTGTTCTGGGGGGGCTAATTAGCACTTATTTGAAGAAATTTTTTCAAAATTCAAAAGTCGGGATCTCCTCATTAGTGAATTTTTTTAAGAAAATTCACTAATATGATAGACGCCTTGATAATAACAACTAAAATTTACAAGCATTGGGATATTTCATTGTGGGATACTGAACATTATCTAATTGCCAGAGAAGTAGTATCCAAGTCTGTATGTAGTATGGACCAGTTTCACTCAGTAAGGGCAACAACAATCAATGAATTAAAGTTATAAACATTAAATCTCTGCTTTCTCTTTTCGAAATTTATTACGAGAGGGTTTGACCTCGCGCCACATTTATCCTTTTACTTGATTGTTGCCTTTTACTGTTAGATTTGAATGAATGGCTCGCCAAATTTATCGTTCGCGCTGTTGAATTAAAATAACTTTTGGCAATGATAATATTATATTGATCTTTGTAAGCCGGGAAAAGGAATATGTGTTACTAAGTAACGTCCCCTGCTGTTAAGTAATTTATGCGTCACCTAGCAACCTACGATTTGCACAATGTAAATGAGAAAGTTGCATGTAATTTACTTTTGATGAAAAACCTATTTTAACTACAGCAAAATACTCTAAAAATATATGTCTACAAGTAAACCCCCCCTTAAAGTGAACCACTAATTGGTAATTAATTATTGAAATATTGAATATAATTCAAAACGACAGGGTGGGTGAAAACGCGATCTGATTGGTGAAGAGGTTTGTGACGTCACGATCCGGTACATCTGCTTGTTTTCGTTTGTGTTTGCATCGAATTCTGAGCAGTTTTATCATAATTTTAAGTAGTTTTGGTGTTTAATGTATAATATAGGTTCAAAGGTAGTAATTCGTGTTTAATCTAGTTTAGTGCGTGACTATGTGATGGCTTCAGCAGATTCAGAATCACAATACGAGAATGTGAAAGACTTAACAGTGCCTGGACATAAATATTATAAGTGCTGTATAGTGCCCAAATGTACTTCCACAACAATAACTATCCCCAACAAAGTATTCTTTAATATACCTAAGGATGAGAAAATCAGGAAGAAATGGTGTATATTTTTCTTGTAGATTATTTGAATGGAGAACATTTTGACGTTATGCTTTTACTTACATTATATGTTATAATAAATTACTACATAAAATCCAACAAAGATATTTACAGGATAAAATAAGGTTAATATCAGACAGATACCTCCCAGCTCTCACTCCTTTTAGCTCAGCACCAATGAATTTCGGGTTGTTTTCTAAAAACGCAAACATTGCTAGTAAGTACATAAATTTTTGGTAAATTATAAGATTGTCCTTGGACAAATCCAACTTCTGTAGCCATACTATAAGACTGTGCAGTTTTTAAAATAAATAATACGAGTATATAGATATTAACAATAATATAAGTTGATAACAATAACTATCCGGCACACGTAAGTCGCATAAACACTAATCGTGAGATGGGGATCTCTGTGTGAGTAAGCGAGACTCGTTTGTTCGATACCGGATCGTGACGTCACAGTAGGCTGTCTTTGTTTACGGCTGCGTTTTGGCTCGGAGACAATTATTTTGATTTTCTATATTTTTTTACAGGAAAGCTATTGGTTAAAAATTTAAATTATATATGGCAATTGATTTTATACAATGTGGGGAATTGAATAAGATGAGAATAAAAAAATGTGCAAATTCCTCATTGTTCTCTTATTGATTAAACGTTTGTTACTAGGCCATTAGAGTTAATACAGAATAAAATCGTTTATCTCTCATGAAGAAAGTCCGATTACCAGATGTTGAACGGATTCAAGTAAGTCGACATCGCGAACAGGAGTTGGACTCTAAACGGAACCAGCATATTTCAAAATCGGCCCCACATAAAATCTATATAAATTTACAAGTTACGAGAAATAGACATATTGGAACGACTTTGTCAACAGGAACAAAGTTGCGTTAGCCTTCTTGCAATAAAATATGTACAGACCAAGGTAGATTGTCGGCGATGATAACTGCTGGATCTTTACGACACTTCACCACTTTCAGTTGTTGTTGCTCAATATAGGGAGGTAAACGAGGGTTGTTAGCACCTACATGAAACACCACAAACTTGTCAATCTTCTAAGGTAACATCCAATCGTCATACCATTTATTAACAGATAACAGATCCTGTTGAAGATAAAGTTGATACTGAGGTAGCAGGAAGTTTGTGCAATTTTTTAGATCAGCTACACGGGCATAACATTCTGAACGAATAACCTGATTCAGTTCGGAACGTAAACTACGACTAGCAAGAGCCCAAGGACTAACCCTTAGGGTACCCCACTGTTGACTGGATAGAAACAGGAGTAGCATCTTCCCAATTTTACACAAAAGTGCTTCTTAAAGAAGGAACAAGGCTCGCATAGACATTTGTCAATAAAGATTTATATTAGTTAGTTTTGTTAATGTAAGAAAATAGTATTAATAGATTAGTTACTGCAAAACTGTGTTTTGTTAGCCAACGAATAGAGACAACCAAAATATAAAAAAGTGTGGACGCAGCAAGTGCGTTATGGAAGTGAATTTCTATAAACACATTTTTAATAGCAAATATGTCTATTTAATGCATGCAGGCGTCAATTTGGTCACAGGTATAACCTATATAGTAGAAACAATGTAACATATTTTATCAAAATTATTAGTTTGAAAATGTACAAAAATTTTCAGAAAAAAAACTTAAAATATTTCCCAGTCGACGAACCTTAGATTAATAGCAAATTGAGTTATTGAATTTTTGAGCATTTAATGAAAATTCTCTACCAAAACGCACTCACTGCGTCTGATTTTTTTTACAAACTTGCATCATATTTTGATGAAAAATGCAAAAATGCAATAAGGAATGTTCAAAAATAAATGTAGGTATCACCAACGACTTATGGGTCATCCTGTGATTGTCGAAATAATTGTATATTATACAGCTCAAGATACCCTATAAGTAACGTATACAATTTTTTCTCGTTTCTTGCATAATAACAATTATCTTGAGTTTTATCGTAGAAATACGTCACCCTGTATATATGTAAACAGAAAGTTAACCCGGATATGGATTCTAGGGGGCCTAGTTTGCGCTCATTTGAAGAAAGCTTTTTAGAATTCAAAAGCCGCAGTCTCCTCATTAACGAATTTGCTCTACGAAAATTAGCTAAAAATTAGACCGTTGAACCATAAACTTAACTAAAACTACTGCCAAAAGCATCAGTCTATTTGAAATGAATTTTCTGGAAATATTTTATTAAAATGAAGGGCAATGATGGTTGAAGCTGAAACTTAAGAGTTTGCAGAACACTCTTTACATAATCCGTATTTCTTTCAGGTTCTTTGCTTAAATGTTACCAATTTTGACGCTTTAAATCGCGATTTTTTACATTTTAAGGAAAACCTCTTTTTTTTTTCTTTAAATGCCTCTAACTTGTTTGTCTTTAAACTTACAGACCTAAATTTTGGTAAATGGTTTACATTATATATATATATATATATATATATATATATATATATATATATATATATATATATATATATATATATATATATATATATATATATATATATATATGGTGATTCATAAGTGGTGACCAAAAATGAAACCCAATGTTCTTTGAACAATTTTAGAGAGAGTATGTCCTATAAAAATTTTTCCTAAAATGCTTCATTAAAAAGATACAGGGTGTTGAAGTTGAATTTCAAAACATAAAATTTCCCAATTTTTTAAAAAGTAGTACATATATTTTGCTGAAACTTCACGTGTGTAGGCTGTTATGGAAGGCGCGTATTCTATCATAACAATTGAATCGGCCTGTCCAGCAGTGGCGCGCGTAGCCACATGTCATTGGTTATCTCTCAAGAAAAAAACGGGTACGCCAATGATTTTTTTTTAATCTTACTTTCATTCGTGAACAAAATGACTTTCTTGATAATTTTCTGTACGACGCTTATTTGTCGAGTAAGCAATGAATAAGGTAAGTGTTTTAGAGCACAGTTCATGATTTTTAACCAGTCGTTGCTTGGTAGAAAATCGCAATGATACACTTTTATGCCTCCATTGGTCTTTTAAATATGGAAAATTTAATGTCTTGATAATTTTTTGTACGACGATTATCTTTGTTGTATTTTAGTAAGTAGTAGTCTGATTTGCCAAAGTTGTCATTAAGTGTCACTTGACGTTTAAGTTAACAAGTTATTATTTTGAATAGGTGTAAGTGGTAAACTTTATAAAATTGCAAAATTTTCTACTCTTTTACTTCTTATAATGGAGTACACCTCAGAAGAGTATGCAGATATAATTTTTATCTACGGATATGCTGATGGAAATGCTCTAGCTGCTTGTCGGGAATATCAACGTAGGTTTCCCACTCGCCGTCAACCTACACCAAGAGTTTTTTTCGATCGTTTTCAAGACTTCGGCAGTGCGGTATTGGACAACGTCCTGACGCTAGAGCTAATGGTAGAAGACAACATCAACTTGAAGACGAAGAGAGAGTGGTGAATACAGTAATGGATCAACCTTCTACAAGTACTCGGAGGATTGCCATGCAGTTACAATATTGCCAAAGCTTTGTTTGGAGAACTTTACATCGAAAAGCCTCACATCCATATCATCGACAGAATGTTCATTGCCTTCTACCTGGAGATAATATGCATCGACAAGTCTTTTGTGAATGGATGTTGGAAATGAACAATCAAAATATCTTATTCCCTAATCTAATCTTCTGGTCTGACGAATCAGCATTTACAAGAAATGGTATTTATAATTCTCATAATGAGCATATCTGGTCACTGGAAAATCCACATGCAACAAGGACTCACACATTTCAACATAGATTTTCCATTAATTTATGGTGTGCTATTTTTAACGGCTCACTGTTCATGGAAGTCCTGCCACAACGTTTAAATGGGTCTTTGTACTTAACGCTCCTAGAAAACCGTGTAGAAAACATTCTATATGACATTCCACTAGCAACAAGAGGTATAATATGGTACTAGCATGACGGTGCACCAGCGCATAATAGTCGAAACGTTGTTACATGGCTACATGAACATTATAATGAAAGATGGATTGCCAGAACTGGACCAATACATTGGCCTGCAAGATCACCGGACTTAAACCCACTTGACTTATATCTTTGGGGTGATTTTAAGCGACTGGTCTACAATGAACAAATAAATACACCAGAGCAGCTACAACAACTGATAAATAATGCTTTTCGTCATATTCAAGCAACAATGAATCCTCAAGACATTAAATTTTCCATATTAAAAAGATGTCGTGTGTGTATTCAGGCCAATGGAGGAATTTTTGAACATTTATTGTAATAAGTAAATTACTATAAGCCTGATAAAAGTGTATCATTGCGATTTTCTACCAAACAACGACTGGTTAAAAATCATGAACTGTGCTCTAAAACACTTACCTGATTCATTGCTTACTCGTAAAATAAGCGTCGTACAGAAAATTATCAAGAGAGTCATTTTGTTTCAGAATGAAAGTACGATTTAAAAAATAAAAAATATAAAAAAATGTCATTGGCGTACCCGTTTTTTTTCTTGAGGGATAACCAATGACATGTGGGTACGCGCGCCACTGCTAGATTAGTCGATTCAATTGTTATGGTAGAATACGCGCCTTCTATAGCAGCCTACACATGCGAAGTCTCAGCAAAATATATATGCTACTTTTTAAAAAATTTGTGAAATTGTATTTTTTGAAATTCAACTTCAACACCCTGTATCTTTTTAATGAAGCATTATAGAAAAAAATTTATAGGACGTACCCTCTCTAAAATTATATATATATATATATATATATATATATATATATATATATATATATATATATATATATATATATATATATATATATATATATATATTTCTTAAAGAAAATTCACTAAAACAAGCACTTGTAAAGCCAGGGGAAGAGTCTACGCTTGTATTAAATATGGAACGGTTTCACTAAGTTAGGGCAACAACAAACAACCAGATATGCTATTCAAATTGAATTAAGTGTTAAGACTTTCATCTCCGCTTTATCAAATTAATTTTTGTACAAAAACTCGCTAAAAAATTATTCGGAATAACAACAAACTGATTAGTTAATGGTAAAGTGAAATGAGACTAAAAAAATTGATAAAAAGTAAAATCACTAACTGGGATTAGAACTCACCATGTAGGATTCCATTATCTGATGTACAGGGCTTAGCCCACTTAGCAACGTTCGACATGTATGTACTAGCAGGTATCTCCTGTAGTACACGTTAATTGTCTAACGTCTTTAATATTTACACAAAACAATTTTGATTTACAATGGATCTTTTGCACATATTTTAACAGAATCAAGGAACATGGGGACTTAGACACATATATAGGTGCTTGTTAGTCATTTCTTGTAGTATTTTTCATTCACATTCGTACTCCTACCACAATTAAGTTTTGACGTTTTAACTTTCTTGAATCAGATTTAATTAATCAAAAATAAATTTACCTCTAATTGTCTTTCAATATAGAGGTCTGAATTTTGGTACATATGATACTCTTTATGACAGAAACTGGCGTACCAAATTTGGTTGCCCTTACTTTGTTATTTCCGGAGATATAATTTGTTTTCGAAAGGAAATGCAAAATTGTCCATGAAATCCTGCGCCGATTTTCTCGACTAACGAACTTATCCAAGCCACTTGCAAAAGGAAGGTATTTGCCAAAGTTGATCAGAATCTGCCCATTATTTTTGAGTTATCGGTGTGATATATATAATATTATATATATATATATATATATATATATATATATATATATATATATATATATATATATATATATATATATATATATATATATATAAATGTTAACTGGGAAATATGGGTTCTAGGTAGCCTAGTTCGCGCTCATTTGAAGAAATTATTTCACAATTCAAAAATCTGGATCTCCTCATTAATAAATTTGTTTTAAGAAGTTCACTAACAAGGTGTTCTAGTCGCAGTTATTGGTGTAAGTAACTAAAAACATATTAGCTGCGACAATTTATTTTGAAAAAGACATCATATATTAGATACCATACATTTATTAAAACTAAACGTATAATTCGTCAAAGTTTTAAAAAAATTGCTGCACTAAGTCATTTTAATCTATGGATCAATGTGCACACCAGCTTGTGTTTCTAACCAAGTAAGATACTTAGTGATCCTTGTAAATACTCTTGGAGCTGCCATGTCTTTAGTACACCTGCTACCTTGTGTTATTCCGATGAGTTTACCGTTACTCAGCACCAAGGGTCCACCAGAATCTCCTTTGCATGTACCTTTGGATCCGCTTCCACTGGTACATAGGTTAGTATCCTTTACCACATAAGACCTGCTACATTCTTGGTTGTCAATAACCTTGACTGTTACTTGTCTTAGTACGTCAGAGGTCGCCTGGTTCTCGTCTCTACCCCAACCGTAGGCGGTTGCATCTTCACCAGTAAAATCGTCGCCAATATCACTGTAAGCGGGTAATCTGACAGGTTGGATGTCTGGGTTGTAAACGATGGGAGTGCTGAGATGTATTAGAGCTATATCATCCTGTTGTCCTTTAGTCCGCGTCCAACCACCGTGTATCTTTATATATGAGTAAGATGTTATCAGTTCGCTGTTGTTGTCTGGTTGTCTAAAATTGTGATAACCTAGGTAGATCTTCAGGGAGGCTGTGCTATAACAAACAATCGAAACTCCTATTAGTATTATCGATAACTAGTGTAACGGTTATGTTTTATTAATTACCGTAACTCTCTTATCGACATAACGAGAACCTCAAAGGAAACTTAAATAAGAAAAGGTGACTTTATTTTTGAGGAGCAATTTACGTTTTGGTTTTGAAAGGATTTATTGAAAATTCGCTATTGACATTTACCATCGTGGTGCCCTTACTGCATTTCCTTTATATACGTTAAATTAAAATAACAAGAGACGGAATATTAGCGCTAAGGAGAAAGATCGTTATTTATTACAATTTCCTACTGAGATATTTGTAAAGTGGAAATCAAGAAGCAGGAGTATATCGTTGCAGAGATAAATATTTACTCTACAATGACGTAATAGCAAAGGTGCCGAAAGTCATAAAGTCTGAAATTTATGAGACACGTTTGACAACTTAAAGAAATGCCGCCAAAGCAAGCGCTATCGTAAGCAATATTTGACAGTTACTAGTCGCATGTAACCGTTGGAACTGCGAAACTCCGACTTGGGTCTGCGGAAACTGGCACGAAACACATGCATCTCAGCATCTCTCTCATACACATGGAGGTAGATGGGTAACTAAAGGAGAGCGAGAATATCACCAGCAGGGATCGACGCACGGACAAACCCAGCCGAGACTTAAGCACCTGCAATTCCAGGATCGGGGCAGTCTGCCGACAGAGATTACTCAAGCAAGATCTGCGCTACCTCCCGCGTTCAGTTGAGGAGATTTTTCTATCAGACAAGGTAGTAAAAGTGACTTCAGCAAAGCATATACGCCTAGTATAATTATCGTGCAAGTGCTGCAAATAGTTTCAGTTTGCCTCACTGTATTATAACATCCTAGTTGAAAGAAAAATGGATTTAACCGTGAGTTTATGACAAACATTTTTGTGCAGTGATAAGTTTTTGGCGTAATTTCAAGTGAACACTTTCAAGTAAACGGTTTTGAGTGTTCAAGTTTTCAATTTCAGTCTCAGTTTAGAGTTTGCCTTTATGTCCGATTTTTCCGTGTACGTTCAAACATACCTTTGTCTCAGTATTTGCCGTTAAAATACAGTTTTGCCGTTCCGGCTGAAATTCTGAAGTTCCAGGAAAATTTTTGATTTTGAAAATTTAAAAAATTATTGCCTTCTCTACTGCGACACTCACGAGCCGCCACTGGAGATAGTATACTTTACCTTTATAGTAGAAACCATGTTTTAGTGTTTGAAAAAGTGCAAAGATTTTCCCGAAAAAACTGGTCTGATTTTTCTATCCAACGGGCCGTTTTAAGCAATTTACACAAAAACTGCACCTGTCAAGATATGATTATTCACAAAAACCTTTTTAACAAAAAATCCAATGAAAAATCTTCATAGGTTGAACAGAGATTGGCGTAAAAAATGTTACACGTGAATTACATAAAAATCTTCAGAAGGATAATGAGTTGAGGTTTTTTAAGCGAAAATTAGTTAAACAAATTTTTTTCTCCAAAATCACAGATAATATTTTCGAGTGAATTCACAAATTTTTATGTGATAACTTGCTAAACATGTATTATTAATTATCAGCATTTCACACAAATTTGATAAAAATTGATTTCTACGAAAACACTAAAAGAAAATTTCTGGGAACACCTGACTAAATAAACGAAAATTTGCTGATAACATATATAAATTTTAAGTTATCTATTATGCAATTAAAAATGAAAAAAAAATGAAAATAAAAAAAATTTGTTAATTAACTTTACACGGAAATTTGAAACCGTGAAAGTAGAGCGAAGACGGCCCTGGAACATACTCTATGTATATTTACTTACTTTTCAACACAGTGGGCTGCAGTAAGTATGAATTCTTCTGTCAATATTGAGGCCCCACATTTTTGAGAAATACCTGGCTGCCCATTAATTTCTTTTTGTAAAAGCATAACAGCATATGGAGCAACATGGGGTTTTGCCACATCGCCATTTTGTATTCCCAGATTGTCACTCCCCACTGGTGTACTGCTGGCACCCTAAAAGAAAAGAAGACCCAAATATTATAGTAAGTAAACCCAGGTATTTATAGTAAAGATATTTAAAAGTGTTATGATTTGTTTGTAAAATCTCTTTTTTTGTTTACTAAACATAAAACACATGGTACTTTTTTTAGTGAATTTTCTATAAAAAAATTCACTAATGAGTATATCCCGACTTTAGAATTTTGAAAAAATTTCTTCAAATGAGCGCTAATTAGGCCCCCTAGAACACATATCCGGGGTCGGCATCAATTTTTATATGTATATATATATATATATATATATATATATATATATATATATATATATATATATATATATATATATATATATTTATATATATTGCAACGAGGCCTGACTTGCGGGGTGTGTAATTTAGTGGAACGGTCAACGGACTTACGGAAACGGTCCCGGGCGCCAGATTTTAAAAGGGTTTACTCCCTCCGAGGGTGTCTGCGACCTCGTCACAAGACTCTGGCCACGGTTGTGGTCAAAGTGCCTGGATAGCTCTGTGGAGAGGGTCCGGTAGCCTATGATGTAACGGGCCGTATAGATACCTCCAAGGTTGTGGGCTTTAATCGCTCCCCCGGTATTTCCCTGACCTTCCGAAAATTTGTATGGGTGTAGCAGATTTGCTTGTGGCTATAATATAGACGGAAAATAATTTTCACACTATTTATTGCATTATAAAGCATTACAGTCCACTGGTATTCTAACAATATGAAAGGTACTTATCACGCTAATGTATCCTTGTACAAGTTATGTTACCGGTGACGGGCCAACGAAATTAATTATTCCCCACGAAAAGAAAGCGCGGCAGTCATGTGGACGGGAACTCCAAGTGTTGTGGTTTACAACCCGTGGATGCAGCCGTTAAGTGGGTCGGTTGGAGACACGCCCCTCATATAGTTAAAATGGCGTCTATCCGTCGCAGTCGGTGCCACGAGATCCAACACCTCGACGTGAGGGCGTCGGTACAGAACGGGAGGGTTATAGGGGAACACCCTGCAAAAGGATATTGTCATATACTGCCTCGACCTTGGCCTGCTTGTGTACATACAGCGTCCAGACCAAAATCGAATTAGAACGATCGTAGGCAACACCCTTGGGAGATCTGTGTTAGCTACAGCATCACCTCCCAGAAGTATTACGACACGCCAACAATAATGGGATAGGACAACGGAGGGGAACTACGCTAGATCTCGCGATATCGACGTCGACGGACAGGCGCGTGGAAACTGAGAAAAATATCCGAAAATTCGCTATAATTAAATTCACTAAGACAAACCTAAAATACTCTTACCTAGACTGTGTTCAGTAGAGTTATCAAACTACGAAATTGCCTCTCACAACCACGGGGCGGACGGTACGGTATCCTAATGTTTTACTGCAATTTCTATGAACGAACTCTCTATTTACTGAATCTAAATACCAGATATATAATATATATATATATATATATATATATATATATATATATATATATATATATATATATATATATATATATATATATATATATATATATATATATATATATATATATATATATATATATATATATATATATATATATATATTATATATATATATATATATATATATATATATATATATATATATATATATATATATATATATATATATATATATATATATATTCCAACGCGCTACGGCAAACGGTGAACTCTATCTGCTTCAGTAGTTAAATTCTCTCTGCAGTCCCCGGCTGAAAAATCTTAATCGGTGGAAGATACCTTATCCTTATCTTCTGCAGATATGTTTTTACTCCGCCGCGATAATTCAAAAATGCGTACTTTTAAGAAATATTAATGATAAGAATAATAATTTTTACTGCGTGGAATTTTTACCCGTGTGAATTATATTATATTTATTTTCGAACAGCCGCTTTTAGTATCTACAGCTGTTCTGAAAATATCTACTTCGTCACAATATATATATATATATATATATATATATATATATATATATATATATATATATATATATATATATATATATATATATATATATATATATATATATATATATATATATATATGTGTGTGTGTGTGTGTGTGTGTGTGTGTGTTCAGAAAGATTTCCGCGGTCTTTAATGTGAGACATGCTTGGTTCTCGGGTTAAACCGCGTCCAGAATTTATGGAAACTCGACGTTTCGGCTCCTGTTTTGGAGCCATTTTCAAGAGGTAAAGGAAATATGTAAGGACACTCTAAGGCCTCAATCTGCCTACTCCTTCGAGTGGTGGACAAAAGTAGGTAAAGGAAATATGTAAGGACACTCTAAGGCCTCAATCTAACTACTCCTTAGAGCGGTGGATAAAGGTAGGTGGGGTTGTTGTAGCTCGATTACGGGACCTCAATCTGCCTACTCCCCAAATCTCGCCGGAGATCGTCTGTGAGGTCTCAGTGTGTTCAACCCAAGATCTGAGGCCTAGGGTTGAACACACTGAGACCTCACGGACGATCTCCGGCGAGATTTGGGGAGTAGGCAGATTGAGGCCCCGTAATCGAGCTACAACAACCCCACCTACCTTTATCCACTCCGCTATAAGGAGTAGGCAGATTGAGGCCTTAGAGTGTCCTTACATATTTCCTTTACCTACCTTTGTCCACCACTCTAAGCAGTAGGCAGATTGAGGCCTTAGAGTGTCCTTACATATTTCCTTTACTTTAATTGAATCTTTTATTGAGTTTTTGTATGACAAATTCAATTAGGACGAGATGAAAACTTTTAAGACTTCATTTAATTTGAATAGCAATCTGGTTGTTTGTTATTGCCTTAACTTAGTGAAACCGTTCCATACTTAATACAGCCGTAGACTTTCCCGTGGCTTCGCAAGTGCTTGTTCTTTTCTGCAACCGATTTCAATTTATACTGGACGCAACAAGTGCGTTATGGTAGCGAATTTGCATTAAAGTTTTAACTTTCAATAGTTTAATTTGCTATATATATATATATATATATATATATATATATATATATATATATATATATATATATATATATATATATATATATATATATATATATATATATATATATATATATATATATATAGGCCAGGAACCAATTTTTCGGGAACATTTTAAGTTTATTTTCGGAAAATTTTTGTACATTTTCAAACAATAAAGTCATTTTGATGAAATATGGTACATTGTTTCTACTATATAGGTTATACTGGTAACCAAATTTCATCCCTGCTTTCTTTAAAAAAGAGACATATTTGTTATTAAAAAATTTTTTATGAAAATTCACTACCATAACGCACTTTCTGCGTCCAGACTTTTTTAAATTTTACACAGGGTTGTGAGATTTTTAAAAAGACTGACTTATAATCTACTCTTAAAAAGTTCATTAGATAATAATCTATTAAATTATAAAAAATAATAAAATTAAATGAAAGGTGAGGTAATAGTTTTATAGCTGTTTTGCAACCCAACCTCCGAAAATAATCTAAATCTAATTTGTATCTACCATCTATCATTAACACACCCCACAAACATATTAAGGGAGACTCATATCATGCCAATCCATAAAAATACGATTAAACAACACCAACATTTACTATATCGTCATTATCCTAATCCCAAATCGTAGCCATTCTCAGTCCACAAAATTCTACCGGTAGCATATTACACATGACTGGAGCATTGTATTGAAAAACTGCGCTCAAATACATAAATACAATAATGCTATTGAAAATTTTTAAAAATCTGATTAATAACCTACCAAGAGCCTTGATAAATGAAGTGATTAAGGTGACGACTAAATAAAGTATGTTCTTGAATTATTCTGTCTTGTTTTTGTTTCGTATTCAGTCCCCGTGTAGAGGAGACTTATGTTAGACCAATTTTAGGAAGTCTAGAAGGAAAAATAGTAAATGAAAGTGAATAGAAAATGTGACGATACTTGTCTGAATGATGTAGGTATGCGAGAGTGTTTTTTTTTGGAATGCATTCTCTGTTTTTGATTTTTTCACACGATTCCAGACAGTGTTTTTGTTTGGAATGCATGCTGCGTTTTTGATTTCTTCACACGATACCACCAGGTATTACGGGTTCACATAGGGCTGATAATTTATCCAAACTAGAGCCAATCTGCTGGTTAAGGTATTTTGACGACATTTTTACTCTGCGACCACATGGTAGAAACTCTTTGGACGAATTTATTCGGGCCTAAATAGCTTTAAGCTCCACATCCAGTTAACCATGAATATATAAAATAACTCCAATATATTTTATAGATGAACCAAAATCCAATCAGAGGATTTTCTGACACACTTTACCAGAAAGCAACCAACACTAATTGCCACATTAATGCCCAATCCCACCATTACCCATCCCAACTAAATTCCGTTGCTCGAACCCTAGTAACACGATGTCTTACACTAAAGGAGTATAACAATAAACAGACAGAATTAAACCTTCTAAGGCAGACATTACTAGAAACAGATACGACAAAGGCCACATACTGGGTAATATTATTGTTGGTCACATACTTACAGGAAGGTAGTTAATTACTTACGCAGGTGATGTTTTATGTAATAATATATCCATTGTATAAGAATGGAATGTAGATCGTTTTATAGCAAATAAATGTTATTGTTATAATTTTGTACAAAAAAAATTTAATATGATTTATTAATATATGATAATTTATTTTAAAAATCTTACCTGTAGTGAGTAAACTACAAATAAAATCGTTAGACTGTAAGTAAATAACATTTTGAACAGTTTTGGCACAGTACGAACCTACCATGGTTTATATAGGTAAAGTTTTTAAGCAACCACTTGAGTATGATAAAAATAACTCAGATTGTTATCAAGAACATACGAAAATCAACAAACACTTCACACAATCATCATTTAAACGGGAAAACACCCAAAGTCAACGCGTGGATTATTGAAGTTCCTGTTTGATAATAAAATAATTCTAATATTGATGAAAATCAAACTACTTAAAAGCAAAAGGTTTTGCAAAAACGCTTGAACACGTGTGTGGGTATTGTAAATATTTTTTTCATGTAATTAGAACCTGTTTTCGAGATTTTAAAGTCAAAGTAGAATAGCTGGAATGGAAAAAAACATTGAATCGGTACATGCCATTGCATAGAATCACCAAAAGGCTGCGCTTAGTTTTACAGAAAAATATGGAGCTATTTGGTAGGTAGTGTTGATAACGATTAGAGTCTCCAAAATATATTTCCTTATTAAATTCGTATAGTGATAGTGGTTAGTCAAAAAAGCGTTACGTTAATTAACGTACCTATATTTGTTTGTAACTAAGCAGACCTAAAAAGTATTTTGGAGTAATTTGAGACCATGGATTAAACCTAGGTCTGTCACTTTGATTTAAAGTCGTAAATATAAAAGTATGCGATGGCGAAATAAGGACTTGACAAATTTTTTTAAATGTTATTTCAGCAACACACCACGGGGGCTCACAGCCTAAATACTATCGTACCGTGGGCGTCATCAAGGGGGGAAAAGGCAACTTGTTAATTCTGGACTTAAAAGTTTGGAGGTTCGGAGGAGAAGGAAAAACATGTGCCGGCAAAGAATTCCACAATTGGGAAGTCATCGAACCAAAAGAGCGGAGTAACAAGATGTTCTATGTCTGGTGACCTGGAAAGTAAAAGGGTGCATTCGCTCTGTTCCTCTGCTGCCCCCAACAGATCTAGTTGGGGGCAGCAGGTGGAGGAACTATGGAAGTAAGCTTCTCTGAGCATTGCCCGTGTATATATCCATAAAAGAGAGAGGGGTCACCAATAGCACGTCGGTGGGCAAGGGACGGCAGCCTTTGGGTGAGCCTAGGGTCAACGATGAGACGTATAGCTCTCTTCTGAATGGGGTCCACGATAGCGAGTGTAGAAGCGGCAGCGCCACCCAAGATATGGGAGCATTATTCGAAGTTTGGCCATATTTGTGAAGTATATAACGTATAGAGATTAGCTGGTGA
This sequence comes from Tillus elongatus, assembly GCA_964006375.1. Classification (NCBI taxonomy): domain Eukaryota; kingdom Metazoa; phylum Arthropoda; class Insecta; order Coleoptera; family Cleridae; genus Tillus; species Tillus elongatus. The sequence continues at coordinate 101,249,016 of OZ023270.1, forward strand.
AAAGTATTTGCGAGCCCGAAAGAGGAAACCTAATTTCTTAGTATCCGCTTATGCAATTGAGGTGACATGTTGCTGGCAATTGAGATTTTGATCCACAGAAATGTTAATAAGTGAAAAGGACTCATCACTTTGAATAACTTGGTAGTTCATTCTGGTGGGTCTAGGGCTGATGTATTTCATATGAGATAGAAAGAAAGATTGAGATTTGGTGGAGTTGAATATAGTATTTCCACAGAGACAGAACCCTCCATGACTCTGCGATCCTCATCTAATTAGGCTAAAGAGACAGGCTTAGAATATTGTATATTTGAGTGGAGGGTGCTGTCATCCGCATAACTGTGAACTGGGTTGGATGTGCTAAGAAGGAGGTCATTGATGTGAAGAAGAAACAAAGTAGGGGCTAAAGCTGAACCTTGAGGGACCCCTGCATTAATTAGATACGGTTTAGAGGAATGGCCATCCACGACAACAGAAATGCTCCAGTTGGAGAGGAAATTTGCTGTCCAGGTACAGAGTTTTGGTGGTAGGCCATAGGCCGGAGGTTTATTAAGCAGCGCTGCGTGCCAGACGTGGTCGAATGCTTTGAATACGTCTAGAGCGACAATCTGGGATTCACCGTCTAGTTCCATAGACTTGTTCCAAAAAATGGGTGACAAAGGAAAGGAGGTCAGCAGTTGATCTGCGCTGACGGAATTCATACTGCCTGTCGTGGATTAGACTGTGTTTTTTAAGAAATTTTAGTAATTCGGTGTTTATATATTTTCTATCACTTTAGAGGCGACTGAAAGAATATAAATGGGCCTGTAGTTGCTGGGAAGCGCTTTGGACCCTTTCTTGGGGACGGGTTGTACTCGAGCAGTTTTCTAGTTACTAGGAAATATGCCTCTATTGTAAGTGGTCTGAAACAGACGAGTCAGGACAGGAGCAAGTTCTGGTGCGCATTTTTTGGGAACAATTGCTAGGATCTCGTCAATGCCAGAGGCTTTCCTGGTATTAAAGGAAGAGAGCATCTTTCGTACCTTTTTAGTTTTGAAAATGATATCCGTCATTTTATGCGCGACATTGGGGACTGTTGGTGGTTGAACATTTGGAGGTGGGTTGAGAGTAGAATTCCCAGCGAACAACGAAGCAAAAAGTTCAGTCTTACCCAGGGCGGTAGAAACAATTTCATCCCCTGAAACAAGAGGTGAGTACGTGCTCTTGAAGAAATTATTCCCAATAGATTAAGCAAGATTCCAGAAGGGTTTGATGTCGTTGGAGCTTGAGAGGATTTTGTTTTTGATGTGGTTATTAAACGAGTTTTTTTCTTCAGAAAGAATGCGGACATAGCGGTTTCTTGCGTCGTTAAATGCTTGGCGGTTTTCTTGACTGGGATTGTGTAGAAGAGTTTTGTGAGCTTTCACCTATTCAAGTCTGGCGTTGTCACAGGATTTAGAGAACCAGGGCTTTTGAGTGGTTGAAGAGGTTTTCTGTGTAGGTTGAATAAATAACTATATGCCAGCTTGGATGATTTCGGTGACGTTTTGTGAGATATCAGAGGGGACAGGATGAGAGAAGCAGACAGACCCCCATAAAAATGAGGAAAAGTAATCCCACATTTTTGGGGTTAAGGAGTCGCGGGCTAAAGGACTCCAGGGGGCAAGCTGAGGAAGTGGAAATAACAACATAAACTTTCGATGAAGCTATCCCCAAGACCGTTATTCGCTGTGAAAAGCCGCATCCTGCACGAGGTGATCCTGCTAATAACTATGACGGCTCTAGACAAGGAGGTCGAACTAAACTCCCCCAATCTACGGTGTCACGTGACCCGTGGCTAGGGATGGATGGCACCAGGGTGATGGTGTCGTGAACGGAACCTCTGGAGTACCGGGTAACCCTCCAGAGTAACCTGCCTTGCATCACACAGGGGGTTCTGATGGTGTGGGCAGTATTTCCCCCATTCTCGTGGGAACAACATGAAGATAATAAATACATATAAAACCAAAACCAATGAGACTCGAGGAGTGGCTCCGGCTACAGACTTGTGCCTTGAGTCTATTCCGGAAACGGAGACGAGCCAGGGGATGGCAGCAAACTCTGAAGGTCTCAATACAGACGTAGATACGGGGGATCAGGGGTAGCGGACGACAGCACCCTCCACTGAAATATACAATATTCTAAGCCTGTCTCTTAAGCCCAATTAGATGAGGATCTCAGACCCATGGAGGGTTCTGTCTCTGTGGATTTACAAAAAATATTATACTGGGGAAGTAGAAATCTTGTACAATTCAACTTCACCAAATCTCAGTCTTGCTTTCTAAGAAATTAGGTTTCCTCTTCCGGGCTCGCAAATAGTTTTCACCAGCTAATCTCTATACTTTATATATTTCACAAATAAGACCAAACCTCGAATACTGCTCCCACATCTGGGGTGCCCCTACCGCTTCTACACTCGCTATCCTGAACTCCATTCAGAAGAAAGCTATACGTCTCATCGGTGACCCTACCCTCGCCCAAAAGTTGCCATCCCTTGCCCACCGAGGTGCCGTTGGTGCCTTCTCTGTTTCTCTCTCTTTTTTTAGATATCTGCACGGGCAGTGCTCAGAGGAGCTTTCTTCCATAGTTCCTCCACCTGCTGCCCCCAACAAATCTACCAGGGGAACAGAGCGAATGCACCCTTTTACTGTCTAGGTCACCAGACATAGAACATCTTGTTATCCCCGATCTTTTGTCCCGAGGACTTCCAAGTTGTGTAATTCCTTGCCGGTACATGTTTTTCCTTCTCCTCCGAACCTCCAAACCTTTAAGTCCAGAATTAACAAGTTGCCTATTTCCTTCTTGTCGACACCCACAGTACGATAGTATTTAAGCTGTGAGCCCTCGTGATGTGAAATAAAAAAATATAAAAAATATAAAAAAGATAACATTTTTTTCTGATCCAAGCTTTTAACAAATAAAATGCACGCACCAACTTTCACTAAGAGCGGTTAATTCTTTTTTAAGTTATCGGTTAGATACCTATCACAATTTTAACTGACCTTAAATATAGGTTTTGGGGCTCAAATCCCGCGGACGGCTAGATTATGACGTCTGACAACCCTGTAAACTGCTTCTCCTACTCATCTCTTAGGAATAATCAATTAAGTATATTGTGAGAGCGTCGGTGGTTCAGGGGTAAGAACGTGTGCTTCTGAACCGAGGGGTACTGGATTCGATCCCAGGGTTCTCCTTTCACTTTTTCAGTACAAACTGTAACACTAACATCAGCCGATGTTCTGGCATTGTATCTGAGCAAGTTGAATGTCTGTACGTTCCTCCCTTCGGAGGGGGCGTAAAGCCGTCGGTCCCGTGTCCATGCGATGTTGGGCACGTTAAAGATCCCTACCCTCCTTACAGAAAGGCAGGGGTTTGGAAAATTTTCCAGGATAGTTAGGTGGCCATAGTCGCGGAAATAGGCCGACGTTAAAGAAACACAACACACAAGTATATTGTGATAATCTTTAATATAAGATAACTGTTCAGAAGGATTAATAATAATTAATATAATAACTAGTAATGCTTATTATTATAATAAATCCTTGAATTGTGGAAAAATTAGGAAACTTGTTCCCTTATATGAAACAATATACTCTACATCTAACGTTGAAGAGCCAAGATGTAATGTATTTTATGGTAGCTGGCGACATCTACTGGTTAAACAAATATAAAATCGTTAAGAAACAAACCTTATTTTGTTTACCAATAATAATGACAATAATACATTATGACTTGTAGAGTTTTACTATTAGGATTAACAAGTATTATTAATCATTATTTAATATATATAATATAATATATATAATATATATATAATATAATATAATTATCTTAAACAGAAATTAAAAGTTAATCAATATCTTCCATGGTAAGGAAATGGTAGTGACCTCTGTTGACAAACTCTGTTCAAAATAATAGTTAACTATTTATAATTATTATTGGTCAATGCAAGCAAAACAAGAGTTTTTTTAAGGTCGGTCTATTTCCCCGACTATGGCCAATCACCGACGCCAGGGAGTATTTTCACCTCACAATCCTGGAAATTTTACCGAACCCTTGAATTTCTGTAAGAAGGGTAGCGATCTTTAACGTGTCCAACATCGAATGGTCAAATAGAATGTCAGAACCTCGGTTGATGTTAATGTTGAGAGTATGTACTGACAAGGTGAAAGTAGAGCACTGGGATCGAACCCGGTACCCTTTGGTTGAGAGGCCCACGTTCTTTAGCGATAAACAAACCAACGGCGAGGACTCTGCCAAGGAAGCTTATAAAATTGCTCGTAAAATTATGGGTAAAGTAAACGGAATATTTGACTGTTTACACCAGGATCACAGAAAAGCGAGGAATTGTTTGGAGCAAGTGTTGCAGCAAAATAAACAGAGGATTATTAAATGTTATGTGAACCGCTAGATGGTCCTTTCATCGCTTGTATTAGAATTCAAGGAATACACTAATTATTGAAAACACATAAAGTAGAAAACAATGATAAAATAATACTGAAAGAGCACCAAATTTGCTAGCATTTTACATATAAGAGATGCACAAAATGGAAGGAAGTATAATTTAAATAACCGTTTTTAATAATGACAATGACAATACAAAGAAAGCAAACACTTTTCAAATGTTTTGTGATTACATGAGTCAATGACACTAAGCAAACGCACAGAACACAGCTAACAGCCCCTAACTTGTTTTAATTTTAAAATGCTTTTCTGCTTTGTCTAATCAACCTTAAATACGGAAATACATCCATTGGAATAGAAATACACCTTACACAAAGGTTTAGAGATTGTATCTCTAAACCTTGCCTTACACCTACCGTGTGTATCGTGGCCGACAGACCAAGTACAGCCAATTGGAATAATGTTAAATGTGAGATAGGGTAGGTATAATGTGGATACTGGGATAGAAATGTGGCTAATCATAACTAATCTAATCCGAAATGGCCGGAACAGACTAGGCTAACAAATATTGAAATTAACGGCTAACTTGCCTGTTCTGCCGGCGACACCTACTGGTTAGTAGCTGAAACACACAATTTGTTAACAAATAATACTGAGAAATTGACTAACTAGTAGTTACATTCGCTCTCTTGATTTTACAATGATCTACTATTCCAGGATAATAAATCATTGATTATTTACATCTTTAGGTACCTATTGAATTTTTATTCAAAATATTCGAATTGACTGGATTCGTTAGTCAATGCAAATATGTTATGATAAAATCGAATTGGTTTAAAACTCCGTCGAGAAGAAAAGAGAATATTTGACCGTCTTGTATCAGGGTCGCAGAAAAGTGAGGAATTGTTTGGAGCAAGATATAATACAGTACGGGTGACAGTTGTCAAATTTTCTACATGTAACCTCAAAATTCCCGTATAACAACAGTCGAAATCATAAGTTTCAGAATGATTTTAATTAAACGCCTAAATCGTCATAGAATATTAGAACGCACCTTCAAAACTAGCACTATACACGAAACTGTCACAAGTAAAAATACAAACACAACTCAAATTTTAGAACCTGTACCACTAGCTTATGCTACTTACGAAAGTACGGAAAGCCCCAAAGCGAATGACCCACCGCCTCTGTTGATCGTGCATGGTTTATTCGGCTCTAAGGGTAACTGGAACAGCTTATCCAAAGTTTACCAGCAGAAAACAGAGCCGAAAAGGAAAATCGTTGCTGTCGATGCTAGAAATCATGGAGACAGCCCCCACAGTGAATACCATTCTTATGAACATATGGCTCTTGATATTAAATCGTTGTTGCATCAGTTGTACATCAAAAAGGTGACGCTGATGGGACACTCGATGGGTGGAAGAGCTGTCATGTTATTTGCTTTGAGATATGTGAGTATATGATAGTTATGGTTGTAAATTTCCTCATAGTTTTTGAAAAGCATAAATTATTAGTTCGTACATTGTTTATCTTAAAATGACATCCAACATGTGTGTATGTAGAATGTTTGGTAAATTTGCAGTTTAACTCACGGACGATTTTTAAATTTTTCTCTTCAGAAACGTGCCTAGAACCCCCCCTGAACGCACAACCCACAAGAAAAATTTCTTGTTCTCACCCCCCAAGGAAGTTACGGGACCAGGAGTGAAGAGGGGTGCTGGGCGGGGTAGGAAGTAAGGAGGAAATATGAGCAGAAAATGCGAAGAAAGCGGCTTGAAAGCTGTCTTTTTCACATCCTGACGCCATATCCCCCCTAAACCCTGCCTACCCTGCACATCACCCCTATTCACGCCAGGTCCCGTAACCTCCTTAGGGGGTATGAACAAGAAATTTTTCTCGTGGTTTATGCAACGGGGGTGGTTGTACGCACGCGTGGGGGGAAGGAAACCTCTACAGCGAAGCACCCGGAAACACACCCCAACCCCCCCCCCTCCTCCGAGAAAAGGGCGACCCTTAAGTAGGCGGGTCCCGTCATTCCATGCATCGCGAGAGCGGCATTGCCGGATAGTGCTTATTGCTGTAGGGGCCTGCCTGACCTGACCTTCCTGACCTACAGGGCAGGTCAGGCCAGGTCGGTGATGCTTAAGCAGACGGATCCGGTCCATGCATCACGGGAGCGTCATTTCATGCTGCATTGGGTCCTCCCTGGCCTGACGTTTCTGACCAACAGGGCTGCCTGACCTGACCTTCCTGACCTGCCCTGTAGGTCAGGTCAGGTCAAAGTCAGGTCAGGGAGTCCTGTTGGTCAGAAACGTCAGGCCAGGGAGGACCCTAGAGCCATAAGCACAGTCCGGCAATGCTGCATGAAATGACGGGGCCCGTCTACTTAAGGATCGCCCGAAATGTACACAAAAGAACAACAAATTTACAAAAACTTACCTTAACATCTCAGGAAAATGATGTAGGTCCGGCCCTTGTGTAGGCAACCTGACCTGACCTTGTAATTTGACGGCCTCGACATGGCAACTTCCTCGCCACAAAAACAACATAGGAAACAAATAACGCGTCACCGACCATGAAAAGGGGCCACACATGCATCTTATAAGCCACTATAATATCACTGGTCATTAACAGAACAAGGTAAACAACACACAATTTCAGAAAAAACGTTTGTAATACACGAATGTATAAGAAAGTGTCCAAAGGGTACTAGCGCCGTACTGAAAGCGATGTGTAAACTGTCAGTTACAATGACAATATCCCATATTATGATTCCAGAATATTCTAGGGATTCCCAAACACAATGTAAACCTTATGTCAAATGTAATGTTTAGGAGGGAAGGAGACGGCACGTGACAGGACCGTACTGGGAAATTGTTAAAAAACTGTGTAATGTGTAAGCAACTTTAAATGCGAATAACTTGGGAAATAAGGGAGAACAAAAGGTAACATTTGCGTCAGCGTGCATTTAAGACACCAAACTTTATCTATCAGCAGTCGATATTTTTCAAATCGTCCGTGAGTTAAACTGCAAATTCACCGAATGTTTGTATATAACTTTTGAACATTTTGTTCAGTAGTTTAGTAGCGGCTTCCTTACTTAGTATATCGTATGTGCATTACTTTCAAACCACGTTAAAAAACATTATGCAACATTTTAACTTGTTTCTAGCCAGAATTGGTAGAGAAGTTGATAGTGGCAGATATATCACCTGTTAATACAGCTCCAAGTATGAAAACTATACCGTTAATAATTGAAGCTCTGAAGATGGTACAATTACCAAAGAATGTTGCCATGTCAGCTGCAAGAATAAACGTTGATTCTCAGTTAACCAAACTTGTTTTAGACAAAGGAATAAGGTCATTTTTGTTGACGAATTTAGTGCAAAAACCAGACGGAAAGTATGTAATTATTTATTATTCTATAAAAACTTAATAAAATATTCACTTTAAATGATATTTTGTAAACAATTTAGTTTTGTGAATTTTATACAAGTGCAATATGTTGCCATTTGTCACCCAATATGTTTTTTTTTTGCTTGAATGATATATTGTAGATAATTCATTTAATGGTAAATTTACAGTTTAACTCCCGAACGCTTTTCAAAATATTTTTTTTCAGAAACGTGCCTAGAACCCCCCTAGATGCACAACCCACAAGAAAAATTTCTTGTTCTCACCCTCCAAGGAAGTTACGGGACTAGGAGTGAAGAGGGGTGCTGGGCGGGGCAGCTGGTTAAAAGGGAAATATGAGCAGAAAATGCGAAGAAAACTGCTTGGAAGCTGTCTTTTTCACATCCTGACGCCATATCCCCCCCAAACCCTGCCTACCCTGCACATCACCCCTATTCATGCCAGGTCCCGTAACTTCCTTATGGGGTATGAACAAGAAATTTTTCTTGTGCTTTAGGCAACGGGGGTGGTTGTACGCACGCGAGGGGGGAAGAAAAACCCCTACAGCGAAGCACCCGGAAACACATCCCCAAACCCCCCACCTCCTCCGAGAACAGGGCGACCCTTATGTAGACGGGTCCCGTCATTTCATGCATCGCGATGCTGGATAGTGCTTATTGCTGTAGAGGCCTGCCTGACCTGACCTTCCTGACCTACAGGGCAGGTCAGGCCAGGACGGGTCCAGTCCATGCATCGCGAGAGCAGCATTGCCGGACGGTGCTTATTGCTGTAAGGGTCTGCCTGACCTGATCTACAGGGCAGGTCAGGAAGGTCAGTACAGGCAGGCCCCTAGAGCAATAAACACCGTCCGACAATGCCGCTCCAGTGATGCATGGACGGGACACGTCTACTTAAGCATCACCGAACATGTCATAGCAAATACCGCGAAACGATCGAAATTTACACAAAAGAACAACAAATTTACACAAACTTACCTTAACATCTCAAGCAAATGATATAGGTCCGGCATGGCAATTTCCTCACCACAAAAACAACATAGGAAACAAATAACACGTCACCGACCAAGAAAAGGGCCACACATGCATCTTATAAGCCACTATAATACCACTGGTCATTAACAGAACAAGGTAAACAACACACAATTTCAGAAAAAACGTTCGTAATATACGAATGTATAAGAAAGTGTCCAAAGGGTACTGGTACTAGCGCCGTACTGAAAGCGATGTGTAAACTGTCAGTTATAATGACAATATTCCATATTATGATTCCAGAATATTCTAGGGATTGCCAAGCACAATGTAAACCTTATGTCAAATGTAATGTTTAGGAGGGAAGGAGAGGGCACGTGACAGGACCGTACTGGGAAATTGTTAAAAAACTGTGTAATGTGTAAGCAACTTTAAATGCGAATAACTCGGGAAATAAGGGAGAACAAAAGGTAATTTGCGTCAGCGTGCATTTAAGACACCAAACTTTATCTATCAGCAGTCGATGTTTTGAAAATCGATCGGTAGTTAAACTGCAAATTCACCTACTTAATTCCATCAGTTTTAAGCAATATACATTGTTGCCAGTTTATGCACTAAACATTCTTTTTCTTCTGTAGCTATGCTTGGAGAATGAATCTAGATGTTCTGCAAGCCAATTATGATAAAATATCAAGGTTTCCACCAGTTGCTAACAGTATGTTTAATGGCCCGACATTATTTGTTGCAGGAGGGGCATCAGATTTTGTGAAGTGAGTACAAATGTGTTTTTGTATAGATAACAATGTCATGTCCTCCATATCCTCAAAACAGGCCAGTTTTACTGTATTATGTTACTTTTTTTGCCAACTCTTACAATTATGTTTCAGCTGTTTTTGTTTTTAATATTAAGCTTAGCCTATTTGTCTGATTGGCATAGTAGTGATATCATGGGGGGGTGGGGCTTGTCATATATTTCCCGGTCTGGCTATTGGGGTAATGCAGTTGACTGTGAGAGGGTATTTATTTACCAAAAGGCCTTTGCAGTCAGCAATTCTTTAGCCAATATGGTTCAGCAACCTACTTACTTTCCTCGCATCCCAACACACAGCTCAAATCCGTTGGATCTCCTTCTTACTACAAAACCTAAATGCTATAAGACATCAGTCACTGCCTTCCTTGAAGACCACGGCATGGCCACTGCTTCCTGCGCAATGCAACCCTAGGTCATACAGTCATCACATCCATGTATCGTTTGCCACTACAACTCTGCGAACTGGGACGAAATGCAGGATTATCTTTCCTCATTTCAATGGGCGTCTGTCTGCTTCTCTCATCCTGACCCCTCTGATATCTCACAAAACGTCACCGAAATTATCCAAGCTGGCATGGAATTATTTATTCCACGTACACAGAAAACCTCTTCAGCCACCCAAGAGCCCTGGTTCTCTAAATCCTGTGACAAGGCCAGACTTGAAAAGGTCAAAGCTCACAAAACGCTTCTACACAATCCCAGGCAAGAAAACCGTCAAGCATTTAACCACGCAAGAAACCGCTATGTCCGCATTCTTTCTGAGGCAAAAAACTCGTTTAGTAACCACATCAAAAACAAAGTCCTCTCAAGCTCCAACGGCAGCAAACCCTTCTGGTCTCTTGCTAAATCTATGGGGAATAAGCAAGAGCATGTTCCCACCTCTTGTTTCAGGGGATGAAATTTTTTCTGAACTTCCTTCTTTGTTTGCCAACGACCTCTGTGTGTTATTTTTAGAACCTACCCATATAACAATTGCGGCGTGCTGCTAATTTCAACACTATGCTCCAGTCATTCATATAGTCTAATATTAAACATATTACTTATTAATTGTAAATCGCCCAATTGTCTAATAATAACAAAAGCTTTTTAATTTAAATATGTTACATATTTATGGCTAACATTTTATTTAGTTATTTATTTGTTTATTTTTGTAAATTATACAGTACGCTAATACAATAAGTCAAAGATTTGTGCTGCACAGTAACGTGATTTAATGTATAATATTATATCCAAAATTGATTGTCAGTAAGAATCCAAATTTCGCACTTCAAATTTTGACAAAACCATCCACTAATCCATGTCCAGACTCATTGTCTTGTGAAAAAGTTGAGTGAGGCTAGAAAAGTAGCTCAAGAATTTGTTGGGGTCGCTTTTCAAATCCTGCTCCATTTTCAACTTTGATAAGATACCCTTATATCCTGATTGATTCTGCATCTCAGGTTTCTAAATTTTGGCATGGCCGTCACCTAAAAAATTTTGTCAGGCTTCTTTATTATAATAAGAAGAGCTGGTTTTTAAATTGTTGTATAGAAAATAAAAAATTAAGTGGAGCAAAATCAGGTGAATACATCGGTTGTAATCTAAATGTTTAAGGGTGCAAAGTTAAGGGAATATGGTGTTTATTCTTATAATTTTTATTGTTTGCAGGCAATCGGACCATCCAGATATCTTGAAGCTTTTCCCAAAGGCCCAGCTCAAGTACATAGAAGGTGCGGGACATTTCTTGCATAGTGAAAAACCTGCCGAATATTTACAAGTAACTCTCGAATTTCTTAATGCCAAAGCAGAAAAAAGCTAGCAACCAAATCTAATATCTTTGAAAACTGATGATTCAACGAGATGTAGTGAAATTTATTATGTGTAAAAAGAAATAGTTACCCTAGTGTTCAATTTTAATAGTTATTCTATATTTTTCCCATTTTTGTTGAATAAATTATTATATTGTTTCAACTTTTTTTAATATTACAGTAAATATCCTTCCTGGGAAGAGGGAGAGACACATAAGGTTTGGCTATTTATTTTCCATGATAATCTCTCTGAAGACAGTGTTAAAACATATCGTAAACAAAGCCAGTATTAAAGATACAGTTGATTTATAAGGGAAGATTGGAACCTGTGACGAGCGCTGATAAGTACACTTGAAGTACAAGCCAGTATTAAAGATACAGTTGATTCATAAGGGAAGATTGGAACCTGTGACGAGCGCTGATAAGTACACTTGAAGTACAAGCCAGTATTAAAGATACAGTTGATTCATAAGGGAAGATTGGAACCTGTGACGAGCGCTGATAAGTACACTTGAAGTACAAGCCAGTATTAAAGATACAGTTGATTTATAAGGGAAGATTGGAACCTGTGACGAGCGCTGATAAGTACACTTGAAGTACCCGGGGCATCCATAAGTGATGACATTAAATCATTCTGGTCCTATCAACAAACAAAAAAATTATTCACCTCAAACCAAAAATTCCAACATTAAAAATGGACCACAGAAAGTTAGCGATTTGATTTGGTAGCAAAGCCCAGCAATTTTATATTTCAACACCTCCCCGGCACCTCTGTAATTTAAGAGGAAAATACTCTGACATTTTTTGGAACCTTATATAGATCAAGTTCTCATGGCTTACCATCTATTCGATGAGGCTTATTTCCAAGTTTGGCAGGCACAAATTTATCAACTTCAATTGAAACTTTACCAAAATGCAATGACTTATTATTTAACCAGATAAGGTTTGAAAATGCTGTGCACAGAGTAGCATCGCAATCACCACTCGTTCGTCTTTCAACCGTGCCTTCTCCTAATTAATACGTAACCCCCGTGCCTGTCAAGCCTCTGCCGTTGAGCATTTGCTTGCATCTTATTGGTTGTAAGAAACAATCTTGTATTCCCGGCTTCATGTTCTCTGGGAAACTCCCGACCGTTAAAAGACCAACGAACTTCTCAGTTTATAGAATTTATTAGTAGGAACTTGCAGCTAAAGATATATTGAAATAAGAGAAACTGCGTGTTTGTGGCGTCTCACTTATTTTTTTCTAACCTTCAGCGATGGAATTATTTTCCTTTTGATTTCACAAATACTTTTTTGGAGAATTCCAATTCCGTCGCTTATTTTTCAAGGAACTAAAATATTTTTAGAATGTCATTTTCTACCTCAATCAATGGTTCTTTGTGTTCAATATGTTCGCAGTTAAATCCTCGTTGCTGGCAGCTGGTTAATATTCCTTTTAAATATTTCCAACAGAAGGCAGACGGTGTTTACCGAGTAGCGAATTTTCATAATTTTTTGTGACGATAGTTTGCTCATTTTAAATCAAAAAAATATGGTAGCCATTGCAAACAGTTGGTAAGATTATTAAAATGTAAGCCGACTTAAAAACAGGCGAGCGTAACAAATCATGACTTTACTAACGCATAACATCTCTAAATTTCTTTGTCCTTTTATGTAAGCCTGTTGGATAATGAAGTAATAAATAAATAATTTATTATCCCAAATATGCTGAGCCACGCATGACTTGTCTATAGTACCATATCTCAGCTGTACCAGATGTCCTTAAATTTGGTTTCAATGGTTCTTTCAGTCTGCCCAATATATTTAAGATTGCAATCTTTACAATCTACGAGATGTTTTTATAATTAGTTTCTGAGATAATTCTATTGAGCCCTCTGTGTTGGACACTGTATATTAGTTTTGCCTTCTGCCTGGTCTCCTTAATTAACCCTTTGAAGCACAAATTTCAATGTTATTTCCAATGCTAATGACATTTGGTATATATCATCTTAATGTGTAGAAAAATGATGTAGTACACTTCTTTGTTGCAAAAAACATTTATTTTAACTTTTGCAAGTGGTTTCGATATGAAACCACAATGCAAGTGAACACATACAAAATCGAAAGATTACATATATTTTATATTATTGATGATAAGTTAGAAAACAGTTTCTTTCCGCCAGTAAACACAACCCGACTTTACACTGTATGCAGCTCCATCTGGTTCAATGAGGTTTTTCGGCCGTACTACACTGAGCACAGCGTCTTGATGTTCCGTGCACAGGTAGATGTTTTGCTTGATCACGCCGTTGATCTATTGGTACATAAGGCTTGAATCTGGATACAACTTTTTTAGTAGAAGATGGCCTTCCACAAGAGCCTCTTGAAACGGAAGCCCCAATCAAACTCAGTATTACTTCACATCGGAAAATTTTGAGGCTGATAGCACTTTTGGTCCTCCGTTTGAATATTATATATGAGTTGACTACTGATGTATCGAGAAAATGCCAAAATAGACGGTGGTACCATTTTCGGGATTTCCGATCGATGGCGTAGTAAGATTTCATCATATCAGCTTTGTCAACTCCACCCATATACCTTCGGTAGTCTACAACTACTTTAGGGCAATTGACTTCAGTCATATTTCCATCTTTCTCCCTTTTATTCACTTTAGTTTGATCTGTCGGAGAATGTATAGTAGAGAGCTTCTGAATAGTTCTTTTGTCCTTCCACTTGATACAAGATACTTTGTCTCTATAAACTGCCCAATCAAAATCACCTCGATTCATTTCCTTATCGCCTTTCAATCCAGTGGGAAGATTTTATCTGTTTGCGCGTACAGTTCCACACGCGTAGATTTAATTTTCTTGTAAAGAAAGTAAAAGGTCAGTTGTGAAATAGTTATAAAAGTAAGCGTGGTGTCCTTTTCCTTCGAGACCCTTAGTCATGTCAAGCACTACCTGTTCACCTAAACCTTTCTCAGATTTATCTTGTTGCTTTCCTGTATATAATTCAAAATTACTTAGATAACCTTTATCGGCGCACGCCCAGATTTTAACCCCCTTTTTACAGGTTTCATTGGCATATATTGCTTGAAAGCTATTCGGTCTTTGAACTTCACCATGCTTTCATCAACTGACACTTCTTTTGATGGGCAATAATATTTCTGGAAGTTTTTCTTTAGGAGTTCAATGTATGGTCTGATTTTAAACAATTGATCAAAACCGGGCTCCCATTTTCTTGGCATTGTCATTGCAATGGAGGCTAGTTAGCAGGGAGCCAAAACAGTTTACGCCTATTTTTGATGCTATGAAATCATCACGTAGTTCTGGACGCGAAGACCAGTAATCGCGAAGGGAGGGAGACTTTATACCCATGAGCAAATTTACCGCTATAAAAATTTTCATTTCCTCCTCAGTTGTCGGAAGAAAGTTTCTTTTTTCCTGGGTGGCATACAAGTTGGTTTGTTCTGTAACCAGACGAATAGCATCGCCAAAGATAAGCAAGAAGAAATCTATAGGTTTTGTGACATCAGGTGGTACTTCAGAGCTGGGACCAGTTAGTTGCTGAAAATGATTTAGATTCGGAGCAATTTCTTGTTTTCTCCAGTTCACAAAGTGAATAAGTGGTATATCATCTTCTAAATCGCCTGGGTCGTCATCTGTCGCTCCCAATTGCCAAATCGTCGTCACTTAAAATAGTGTCCTGAGCAATCGCTTCGGTAGTTTCATTATTTTCAATGATGTCTTCAATCATTTCTTCCTCTTCTTCCTCATATTCGCTTATTACTGACTCTCCATCAGAAGGAATTTCATCAAGCAGAGCGTAAGCTTCATCCGAGGTTAGTTTTGACAAATCGATTTGTTTTCTCATCACTTGCGACAAATCAATTTGATTTTCCATCCTAACCTAAACATATTTACTTTAGTGCATTGCAAGCACACTGGTTTCGCCGCGAAACCATATCCGATTGACAAAGTAAAAACAATAAACTATGTAAAACAAGTATTCTAACCTTTCCATTAGTGCCTCAGTAACACAATCGTCCAAAAAAAAACGGAGTAGTTATAATACTTTTTACGAAAATGTAGATAAAAAACTAAATCATTCATAAAACGTGGTTTCTTTGACAAATTCTAACGAATACTAGCAATACAGTGTTCGCCAATTGCAAACTTGCGATGGAGATCAATAGATGGCGCACTAATACCCAAGTAGGAAGTGTGTTTTCACTGTAAAACCAGTCTACATATATAAAAAAAAACATTGGGTAAGTGGTTTCTGTGTGAAACCACTTTGCTTCAAAGGGTTAAAAGAACAGATTGAAGAATGCAAATAAAACACATATGAACACTAAGTAAATACTTTATTTGATAATAAAATTGATAGAAAAAGGACGGACACAGTTTAGCACAGAATATCATGTCAATTTTCATCATATATAATAAATAAAATAAAATCGACAATATTACACTGATGGCACTTACAATAAAATATAGCATAGCAAAAAATATGGTCTTCTGATAATATATAATTTACTGACATACAGAAAATTTATATTTGTAACAAACGTCTTACTACCGAGTTATACATTAACCTGGTCAAACCTGCTCACAGATATTAAAACTGTTTGAGCTAGCATCGTACTCTATGTCAATTATTATTTGATCGTCAATACCGTAATCTTAAGCAGTTTCTATAGATCATGGTTTTTACCATAGAGCACCAAATTTTCATTATTAACCCATTAGTGCATGATATTCGTTTTATCGAATGTACCTATTTACACCGTAAGTAGAGTATATTCTGTGCTATTTGTCAATCATCTGTCATAATTAAGTTGTTCACAAATAAAGATAGAATTGCTGATTCATTCCCCTGCATGCCAGATAAAGTTATAGTGTTAGCTTTCCCCTGCGGGTCCCGGGACACTGTGGCGTGGCGGGGAATGAGGTGGCGAATAATCTCGCAAAGCTCGGTTCCCGGCGGCCGTTCTGTGGCCCGGAGCCTGCGATAGGCATAAGTAGGAAGACAGTCTCTGTCGTCTTAGACAGGTGGACCGAGGAAGTAATGGAGAGGCACTGGGGGTCGGTTGATGGCTGCAGGCAGGCGAGGGACTTCGTGGAGGGGCCGGACAGAGATAAAGCTGTCTGGCTACTCGGAAGGAGTCGACCTACGCTTCGCCGCATCCTCGGGGTGCTGACAGGCCACTGCGCCCTTAAAAGACACCTCACATTGATAGGCGTAGAGAGGGATCCCATTTGCCAGGAATGTGGCGAGGATGAAGAAACGTCCTACCACTACCTGTGTGAATGCGAGGCTTTTGGGAGTCTTCGAGCAGAATTGTTCGGATCAAGGACTCTGCAGAGGAATCAGGTAAGTACCGTCCAATTGAAGACCGTCATGGCCTTCATCTCGAGGTCGAGGCGGTTTGGCGACGGAACCGAGGAAGAGTAGAGCATGGTTGCTGGGTTGCTGGGGTTGGCAAAAAGGGCCCATTGTGGCCTACTTGCTTGGCGTTGGCCTCCCCACCACTGCTACTACTTCCCCTGCGGGTCCGGAGACTGATTAAAAGAATAGGCCCAAGGTATCTCCAGCCTGTCGTAAAAGGCGACTAATTGGAATTAAACACTGGCGGGGGTCTTCTTGTCCAGGTGGGCCCGGAGGGAGGCGGATATCTCTGGGGAGTGATGTACACCCGGATTTTGAGGCCTCCACTCTGGGCTTAGAAATGGATGGTTGCCCGCGCTTGGTTGTTACTCGGGAGCGGGGTTCCGGATGGGTGCCGCCTTGGGTTGAGTGCTGGCGGGTGTCGTGTGTCTAGACAATCCGGAGGGGGTTGACAACTCTGATGAGTGGTAAACACCCGGAGTTTGAGGCCCCCACTGTGTGCTTCGGAACTGACAGACGGCCTCGCATGTGTGATGCTCGGGAGCGGGGCTCGATGGGATGTCGCCTTGAGTCTAGCACTGGTGGGTGTCAGGTCTAGACGAACCCGGAGGAGAACTGAGATCTTTAGGGGTGGAATACAACTAAGGGTTAGGCCTCTTCTGTGAGCTTCGAAACGGGCAAACGACCTCACTTGGATGCTGCTCGGATGCAGGACTTCACGATACTGCCCCGAGGCAAACACTGACGGATGTCTGGTCCAGACGAACTCGGAGAGAGGTTATCTCTCTTTGAGCTTTGAGACGGGCAAGTGACTTCGCTCAGATGGCAATACATCTGTCAAACAAAGTTTCACCCCGCAGGTGCAAGCTAACGCTGGCGGGTGTTGGGCCTGGACGAACCCAGAGGTGGCTGGGGTCTCTAGGAGTGGATTGCACCTGGAGACTTGGGCCTACTCTGTGAGTATCGATACAGGCTAACGACCCCGCCTGGATGATGCTCGAGGGCGGGACTTCATGATACCGCCTCGAGTCAATAAAACACTGGCGGGGGTCTGGTGCAGGTGAGGCTAGGGGGAGGCGGATATCTCTGGGGAATGGTATGCACCCGGAGTTTGACGCCTGCACTGTGGCCTCAGAGACTGACAGTTGGCCTTGCTTGGTTGTTACTCGGGAGCGGGGTTCCAGATGATACCGCCCTGGATTGAGCCCTGGCGTATGTCGTGTGTCCAGACGTCCCGGGGGGCTCTGATCTCTGATGAGTGGTAGACACCCGGAGTTTGGAGCCCCTACTGTGTGCTACGAAACGGACGGACGGCCTCGCTGGGGTGATGCTCGGAAGCAGGGCTCGATGGGATGTCGCCTTGAGTCTAACACTGTTATGTGTCAGGTTTAGACAAGCCTGAGGGAAGCTGAAATCTCTAGGGGTGGATTAAAACTGGAGATTGGATGCTGCTCGAGAACGGGACTCGAGGCAAACACTGATGGATGTCGGGTCCAGACGAACTCAGAGAGAGGTTATCACTCTTTGAGCTTTGAAGCGGGCAGGCGACTTTACTCAGATGGCAGTACACCTGCCAAACAAACTTTCACCCTCAAGAAAAGATCGACTCCCTCAGGGAGCTGGAACTGATGGGTGAAATCTAAATAATTAGACGTGAGCCACAATAGACCTAAGGTCGCGGTGGAGGGACTGGAATAGCCCACTTACAATAAAATCTCATCTGATCTAATCTAGCTTTGTTTATTATAAAGTGATGGACCCCAGTTTGTACTCAAAGCGGCATGCGGTAAGTTTTTGTAGAATATCTCTTTTATTTATGACAAATGTATAACAAACATCGAATTTCGGTTTACATAGCCTAACATACCTTCAATAGCTGTTACAGAAAACTCCCATTTTCCATATTTCCCTTGAAATTTGTCTTTACATTTCGTGTTGGTTTTATCGAACGTTATGCACCACATGTACTTATCGTATGTTTGTTTTGTTGCATACTGTCGCTTGCCGAACTGATTGAAATCTTGAAAAATAATGACACAGATGCTCAGTTTCACAAAGCTCGATTAAGTATTTAACGGCCGGTTAGTTAATCAGGGTTACAGACGACCAATCACTGCTTCAAAATGTTTGGTTGTCACGGCAAAAAACCGCATCATAGTCTGTGATTGGTCGTCTAAAGCCTTGATTAACTAACCAGCCGTAAATATTTGATCGAACTTTGTAAAAATGGACAAAAGACTGGTGATATACATGTTACACCATCTATTGATCATATTGATAGCTATCTATCTGATGACATTTCCTATCTACGTCCAGCTATGCTGCGGGTGGAAAACGGGGTTGTTCCAGCTAGCACCTATAATCACAGAGTGTCTCACGACGAAGATGATAATAATATACATCTAGCAATGTTATCCAAATGCTGCAGTCTATCAAATAGTCTATAAAATAATAACACACCTTCTACATCAAAGAAGAGAAAAACAGAATCTTGGTCCAATCAGATATGCAACTTCAAAACTGTAAAAGACTGCAATAAAAAAATCCACCAGAAAAACTATAGGGCAAAACTACACTGGTTTTTTATTAGGTGCTGTCCAACATACGAGACCAAACCAATCTTTTGTGCCCAGCAGAAAAATGTGGACTTGACAATGACCAGAAGTGAGCTACTTGTGATATTTGGAGGCATGTTACTTTCAGGATATGGTAAATATCCAAATAGACATATGTACCGGTCAGGTGAAAACGATGTTCCAAAAATAATATCTGAGAGCATGGGACTCAACAAGTTTGAGCTTAGTCTGTGACATTTACATCTCAACACCAACAGTAGAATTGAAATTGAAAATAAATTATATAAGTTACAGCCATTAATTAAGAAACTCAATCAAAACTTCAAATATTATGGTGGATTGGTTGAATATATAAGTATCGATGAAAGCATGATACCATATTATGGCAGCATTTTGCCAAGCAGTTTCTCCGGATCGGTTCTGGCAGCTGTCCGGGAGCGTGGAATAGAGGAGACCTGCTGCAAGTGAATCGGTTCCATGCTCAGGGACAGGGCGTTGTTCACCTCACTTGCGAGAGGGACTCTGCTGGCGGGGTGCCCGCAGGGGAGCGTTCTGTCTCCCTTGCTCTGGTACCTAGTCGTGAGGAGGCTCTCGGGAGGGGAGTATGAGGTACAGGGCTATGCGGACGACATTGTCATCATAGTCCGAGGAAAAGTCACACAGTCAGTGTGGGAGCACATGCAAACTGCACTGAAAGTGGTGGAAGGGTGGACGGTTGATCAAGGGCTCAGGGTGAGCCCCGAGAAAGCAACCGTCGTGCCGTTTACGAGGAGGAGGAAGTGTGATAGCCACAGAACTCTCACTCTATACGGTAGGAGCATTCCAATGGCCAGGGAGGTAAAATATGTTGTGTTCGTATTGGACTCTAAGCTAACCTGGAATGGTCACATTGGAAAAATACTGCGTAAGGCAGTCATGACCTTAGCCGTCACTAGGCGGTTATATGGAAAAACGTGGGGACTAAGACCTAGTATGGCCCACTGGCTGTACACTCATGATGGGACACATGGCCGTTAAGAAACACCTGCCCAGCACATCTTGTGCGAGTGTAAAGGTCTGGACCGCAAAAGACAACTGATCTACGGTCAGTCTAGACCGGAGACAGAGCAATATAAAACTTCACCCTACCAATCACTGTGCAGACTAGTTCAAGGCACAGTGATTTCGGAATGGGTGGAGTAAGACTAAGGGTATGCACAATCAACCAAGGGTTGCAGTGCTATCGGGGCGGCAAGGCCGCGGACGAGCCCTAAGGGGAAAAAATAAAAGAAAAGCAGTTTATCAAAGGAAAACCTATCTGTTGTGATTTTAAAAATCGGCCATTGTGCGCAAATAATGGATACATGGTCAGTTGATACATTGAAGGTCAGCTCAGAACTGGCACGGACCAGGGGAAAGTAAAACAAAACATTGTTTAATCTATTTGAACTGAGCACATTTTCCTGGCCAACGAACTTGTCCAAGCCACTTACAAAAGGAAGGTATTCATCAAATTTGATGGAGTATTATCTTTTGAGATATCAGTGTGACAAATATATATATATATATATATATATATATATATATATATATATATATATATATATATATATATATATATATATATATATATATATATATATATATATATATATATATATAGGAAAAAATGCACAAAATGAGTCTGAAGTTTCAGTGTGGGAGGAACTGTTGTTTTAGCTTTGATAAGGTGAGCTGAAATACCACCTAGATGTGGGTATAAAAGTTTCATAGATAACTACTTCACTACCATCAAACTTCTAAACCATCTGTCTACTTTAGGATATTCCACAACTGGTACTGTGAAAGATAATAGATTGGAAGACTGTCCACTCAGAAATCAACAGAAAAATCTTACAGAGCAAAACGAGGTGAATATGCATGTCAGTGGAAGGACAATAAAATTGTCACTGCAGCCTCAAATTTTAAATCATGTGAAATCAAGAATGCAACATGCTACTGTAGCAAGAGTAAAATAAAAACTGCCGTACCACAACCCAAAATATTTAAGAATTATAACCAGGGTATGAGAGGACCAAATAAATTAGATGGTTTAGTTGCAGTCTAGAGGACCAAAATGAGGCAGCGAAAATGGTGGTGGCCTATGTTCTCTTATTTATTTTATGTATCAGCCGTCAATGCCTGGCTACTATTCCAGAAGTTACCCTCTCGTGAAGTTGATTTATTTATTTATTTAGATACGCCATCCAACAGCAAATTTGTCATTTTAAGGATGAGAAGAAAAACACAAAAAATATAGAATAGTGAAATAACATTAATAGAAACAAAAAGGAACAATACAATAATATACATATCCTAGTTAACAAAGTTCGAACAAACGTTTTATTTCAAACACGGAACAATTGAAAACATCTAGGCTGTCCTCCAAAGTTGAATATATATTACACATGTTATAAACAGCCGATGACCACATACGCTGCGTACGAGCCGTTAGTGGATCAAAAGTCAATGGATGACATGATCCTAAACGTGGTACATTAAAATTAAGCTGTTCCAACAGAGGCGGGCAGTCAATTGGCAATTAATTAATTTATACAAAAATATCAAAGAGCTACACTTCCTCCTATTCTCCAAAGTCTGCAAGTCAAAACGTTGTAATAAATCACTGTGTGGAAAGCCAATGCAAGGGTACTGACCATCCAAACACAAACAAGTATACTTGAGAAACTTTCTTTGAATATTTTCGAGATTACCAATCTGTGTAAGATAAAAGAGAGCCCATACCACTGATGCATACTCCAGAGATACCCTTATCAGAGAGCAATACAACAAAATAAATGTATCTGATGAAGCAAAATACCTACTATTTCTAATCCAAAAGCCAATTCACCTGTAGGCTGAACCAGCAGCATGCTGCAAATGTTGCCTGAATGAGAGGACAGGTTCAAACACAACACCCAGATCTTTAACACCAGATGGCCTTCCTAGTACCTGACTATTTACGTTGTGATCAAATAGGATGGGGCATCTTTTACGTGAAAAAGACATGACATAACATTTACTGACATTAAGAGAAAGTCCATTGCCACCACACCAACTATCGAATAGATTTAAACTACTCTGTAACTTATTACAGTCATCAGGATAATTGACACGCAGGTAAATCTTTATATCGTCTGCATATATTAAGTAAGGCACTTCCAAGATGTTTGATATACCATCAATACAAATATTAAAAAGAACCGGACCAAGGATGGAGCCCTGTGGCACTCCAGAACATATTCCAAAGCTATCTGATTTAAAGCGCTTAATTTCAATAAACTGCTTTCATCCGCTAAGATACGATTTAAAAAACTCGAGCAGATTCCCTCAGAAACCAAGACAGTGCAACCTGTCAATAATAACAGCATGATTTAGGCGGTCAAAAGCCTTCGAAAGGTCTGTGTATATAACATCAACTTGGCTATGATCCTCAAGAGCTGCATCAATAAACTGTGTCATTGTGACTAAATTTGTGACTGTAGAACGACCTGCCATGAAACCATGTTGAAAAACAGATAATCTATTCTTTATGTTAAAAGATGTATGTTCATATACAGTAGCTTCAAAAATTTTACAGAGGACACAACAAATAGACACCGTACGATAATTGGAAAAAAGAGTCTTTTCACTTGCTTTAAATATCAGAAAACCATGTGATAATTTCCAAACTTCAGGGAAAGCAATGATTCAAGTATAAGGTTAAAAAATTTTGTAAGCGGAACTAGAAAAATACCTAGACAGTCTTTAACAAGAAAAGCAGGTACCAAGTCAGGACCAGATGAAAAATTAGCCTTGATTTTTTTAGCTGCTCTTAAGATATCCATATCATCCAATCTGTTGATAAAGAAAGTATTGACATTATTATTCGTGCTTGAAGCAAAACATTGGAAGCCACTAGGAGAAAAATTGTTCCTAAAATGCGAGGCGAAACCATCCACTAGTTCCTGCCCAGAAAGATTATTTGGAAGGCAAGATATAATATTTAATTGTGAGAAGTAACTCCACAGCTTGTTGGGGTTAAGTTTAAGAAATGTCTTCTAGTCTACTGAAATTTAGAAGATATTTGGCTTTGAGTATTAAAGGCATGGTGACGTATCAAAAAAAAAAAAAAAACACACCAGCACCTCTTCATGATGTTAAGTTCGATAAAATCAATCAGCTGCCAAAGTATACTGAAAGAGAAAGGCGATGTCCTTATTGCGGCAAAATGCCAAAGAGCTCTATATCCAAAAGAATGTTTTCTTAAGTATCATACACCATGAAAAAAATTTGTTGTATGTGTCTATTTGTACACATGACGTTCGGTAAAACGAGCACCTTGTATTTTTTTAATAAAGAAAAAATTGAGAACTTGACCTACAAAAGTTTTTTAATTTCCTCTCAACATATGTTTTTCAACGAAAAAATTAGTGTTTTTTTTTACTTTTATAACCTTATACACTAATGGATTAAAAACGGTTTTTAAACTGGGGTGCTGGTTTATAAAATTATTTCATGAAACAGTCAGCGTTCATATTTAGACAATTTACGAGAACACTTCCTAGACATTCCATGTTATGGCTCCGTTTGACCAAGCTAATTTTTAATACGTTAATTTTTATAACTTAAGGAATGCAGGTCAGTTATTATTTTGTTGTACAAAGTATTGAGTGATTTTTAATTTTTTATGCTCATGGTATGCTATGCTTGAATTTAAATAACAAAATACATGTCATATTACATATTATTATTTATTATTATGGCCTGGTTTGAGCTTTATTTGATACAGCTAGACGGCCAACTCCGAGTGCATCTTTGAGCATAATAATCAAAAATCACTCTATATATATAATTATTAATTTATGGTTTTCTGTCTACATATGAGGCGTGTCCGTAAAATAAGGTCTCAAAGGTGCTGACGTCGCAAAGAACACTTTTGAACAAGATCAGGCAACACTAGCATGTACCTTAGTTTCTCTCCTACATATTACTTCGAGCTGTCTGCGACATTCTCGCGCCTAACCGACGGTTATGAAAGCCACTCAGCGCATTTCGCAACCGGGCTCAAGGGGATAAACAAAGTCTACCGGCAAAGTGATGGCAACTGTGTTTTGGGACAGGAGGGGGGTATTGTTGTACAAGTTCATGCCTACTGGGACAACAATAAATGCTGATCGCTACTGTCAGGCTTTGAAGAACCTTCGCTGTGCAATTCAAAACAAAATAAGGGACATACTACTGAAAGGAGTGTGTTTTCATCAGGATAATGCTCGTCCCAACACCGAAAGTGCACAACCGATCTCCTCAACCAATTTGGAGATAGGCCCCTACAGCATGAACTTAGCACCAAGTAATTATCAAGCCTTTCCCGCGTTGCAGTCATACCTGGATGGAACGAATTTCAAGATAGACGAGGAGTTGGAAGAAGCGGTCATATGCTATCTGCGCGAAGTTCTATGACACGGGCATACGAAAAATACCACACCGCTTGTAAATATGCATCAATCACAACAGGAAATATGCAGAAAAATAGTAGAAAGTCCACGCTTTCCAACGATGTATAATTCATTGCAAGTAAACTTGTTTTTCTTTGTGAAAAAAATTTGGATACCTTATTTTAAGGACATGCCTCGTATTTTACAAACATTTGAAATTTGATTTTAATTATACTGAGTTTAAATTTATTTAACAATCAATTGGTCTTGACATTTCAAAAAACGTTTGAAATATCCTAACATGAATCGCCATGTTCTGTGGTTATACGGTTGTCATGACGACCAGATTCAAACACATAAAAACAACATGAAAAATAATGGGCGAGTTTACCAAAAAATGTTAGCAAATGGCAACATTTTGTCAAAATTTTTTGACGTAACAATGGCGCGTGGTAAGCTCGCTGAATGAACATTTTTGTTTTTATTAAATTCAACTCATAACTTGGCTGGTTTTTGCAATTATATAGGCTGGCCATGCATTTCATTTCGATGCTTCATTTCATTAATTTTTATAACTTAAATACAGATGAAAATTCTTTCAATTTGTATTATAAAATGTGTATGTTTAGATTCGCCTTAGACATTGTTGATGTCATATTAATATGGCATATATGAACGAACCCAAGCAAATATGTTGCCTCGAACTTCGAACCTTTCAAATAGTATGTCTAAGGTTCAGAGTCGAACTTCGAACTTCTTATTAATTCAAAATCGAACATCGAACTACCCAAAATTCTTAGGTTCATATATCATTTTCTTAAAATACCAAATTTAGGAATATTGTAACATACAATATTTGATATATAAAAGATTTCCATTCTTTTTACAAAAAGGAAGGGTTCCACAAATTTGCAGGTTGATCAGGTGAAAATGCCTTCCGGTGTGGATCATTGTGGAGATGGGTCAACGTTAAATCAAAAATATTTGAAACTTTTTTAGAGTTCTAGATCTATAGATAAGCTCAATTATAAATATGTTGTTGTTGTTTGGTATTGGCTAAGCAGTTTTGGTAAACAAGAGAGAGTTCAAAGTGAGCATGATAGGTGTAAAAGAACCACTTAAAATTTCAACTTAATATATTATATATTATTCTTATAAAAATTCACTACCATAACGCACTTGCTCCGTCCCGAACTTGTCTCCTGATTGTGAATATGTAACTGTTTTGGCTCATTGTGAAATAAAGCATGTTGAAACCAGTGTTTTCCAAAGGCAATCTGAAATTATCCTCATAAATTGGAAAATTTACGTTATTCTTATGAAAATTCACTACCATAACGCACTTGCTGCGTCCCGAACTTGTCTCCTGATTGTGAATATGTAACTGTTTTGGGTCATTGTGAAATAAATCATGTTGAAACCAGTGTTTCCCAAAGTCACTCTGCAATTATCCTCATAAATTCTGAAAATTTACGTTACCGATGGCCTTTGAACGCCACCTCATAATGTTGTTACTGAAAAAAGTGTTGGGAGGCTAGGATATATAAGAAAAATAATTCTATGATTGATAAATGGCTCCGTCGTGTCTCAATGTGTCCCACCAACTGTCAAAAATATGCATGAGTGAAATTTTGAAAAATGACACTATCAAGTCAATGAGACCGATAACGAGTTTAAAGCGCCGCTACCAAGTTAACGGGGCCGCAACTTCGCTACCTTTGGCAGCATTCAATGCCTGTAAAGTTAAATTTCGAAGTATTTTTGAGCAACGAACTTCGAACTATTTCGTAGAATTACATATTTCGAACTTCAAACTACTTCAACATCGCTAGTGCAAACATATTTTCGAACCGAAGGTTCGGTTCGAAATTTCGAAGCTTCGCACACCTCTAGTATAAATGTATTTTGTACTTTCTTTTGGTATCTTGTCAAATATGTAAATTAAGAATATTAGTGTGGTATTTAATTAACATTTTGCTCACGAATTTTTCAAACCTTCAAATGTTTTAGAGTACAAAAAAGTAGCTTGTAATCTGTCATTTAAACAATAGTAAACAATTACTTAATTTTACAATATCTCAGCTTCTCCCACAAATTTTTAAGAAAACAAAACATACTCTGGCCAGTACAATTAACTAGAAATTTACCTAACAAATTAAAATTGAGAGCGTTGGTAGAATTAATAGAAAAACCTTCAACTTTGCATTTGATATTTTTTTTGTTTCTTTGTGATGTACAATGTATAATTGATTTACCAGGAGTCTTGATTTAAATAACTCTCATTATTAATTTATGCCAATAAATTTAAATATTTGTGTTTTTAATATCGGTTTTGATTGAATAACAAATTCCTCATTTAACCTTTCTCAATTCTGGTGGTGCAATAGCTGGAAATTCTTCATATATATTATCTAGATCTCTTCAAACTAACTAACTAAAGTAGTGCCGGTGTTTTGACTCGAAGATCTCATAAATCTAGGACTTTGGTCAGAACAAGCTTAAAACTGAGAAGTATTTGATTATCTTTTCATCTTCAAACCAAACAGTGTGTTCTTTATCTTACAAAATAATAAAACTGAGAGATAAGTGCAAGTAGGTTGGGGTTTGGGAGATGATGATGACCTCACTATTGGCCGGATATAGATCCGGTTGAAATCTGTCACGAGTTATCAATCGCGGACAACCAACCATTGAGGTTTAAATTGGCACACATTGGTCAAGCAGGTGTGCAAATAGGCAACTATCGTTGGGAGTTGTATTGTTTAGAATACCATGATGGAGTAAAAGTTGATGAACATTACAAAAAACTAAACGGTGAGAATTTTAACACATTTTTTCCTGTTGTGGTTCGCTTCAATAAGGTGCCTTTATAAGCTTTTAAATAATTGGCTAGTTTGATCAGAACTGCCTGGACAGATTAACTTCCTTGTAGCTATAATAAATAGCATTTATTCTAGATACAAGAAAGTTAATCTGTCCAAGCAGTTCTGAGCAAGCTAACAAGTTATTTAAAAGCTTATAAAGGAATCTTATTGAAGCGAGCCACAACGGGAGAAAAATGTGTTAAAATTCTCACCGTTTAGTTTTTTGTCATTTTCATCAACTATTAATCCATCTCTTGTTAGATGGTGTTCTAAACAATACAACTCCCAATGATAGTTGCCTATTTGCACAACTGCTTGACCAACGTGCACTGAAATAACTTCGTGAATACTAGAAGACTGGGTTTGTTTTAAATATGTAGTATTAAGAATTATAATAAAAGAGAAAACAAACTCTTACATAGGCAGGCTCTCAAATGAAACATATATAATTAAATATGCAACTTGAACATCAACTAAATGGTAAGAATTATAACAGATTTTTCTCCTGTTGTGGCTCGCTTCAATAAGGTTCATTTGTAAGCTTTTAAATAATTTACTAGATAGATCAGAACTGCTTGGACAGATTACATTTCTTGTACCTAGAATAAATGCTAGAAGCTGTGATACCTTCCAACTAGCAGAACAAATCTGCTTATAAGATCACCTGTTCATACCGCTGTTAGCAATTATAACACCATAAGTAACATATATGACATTAATTAGTTAACACGTTGACTGCCGTCATGTAAAAAAAAATTGATCCCCCGGCCAACTTTGTTTTTGTTTTGCAATTTGCTGCAAAGAAAACGATCATAATTCATGATTTTTAATTTATTTTTTGCAGCTAAGTAGTTTTTTTAGGTGTGAATCACGGGTACACCACGCGAGAATCAAATTTCACTGACTGGGCCAAGTGGTGCACATGTGATTCGCACTTTATGCAAGTTCCAGCTCGCATACCGATGACGCTTGCGAACAGTTTGTGTATCTATTGTTTTATCCGGTTTAATAAATCTGTTCTAGTGATCAATTCTGTTATAAATTGCCCTAACATGGAAGACTATGAAAAAAAAAACAACGACGTTTACAACATTGTTTAATGGAATTCTATCTGATGATGAACCATATGAGTATTCATCTGAAAGTTATAACGAAAGTGATCTTAGTTGTGTGTCTTCAAATTCTGATGTCACTAGAAAGAAAATAAAAGTGACTACAAGTGGTGCTACCGAAAGTTTGTCTCCTAGTATGTCTCAGTTTACTGCTGCTCAGTCTATAGAACAAACAATTGATGATGTTATAAGAAATCTGCATGTATCTAGTGACTCTGAGTCAGATGAAATTCTTGTAAATCTGAATTCAACCGACCTTCAGTGGAATGAAATTACAGGTGATAACCTAAAACATTTTCAGTCAGTAGATAATAATTTTGGAATAAAACAAAATGTTATTCAAGAAATGCACGGTAAACAACCCATAGGCTTCTATCTTATGTTTGTTGATGGACCATTGTTGGACCTAATGGTGCAAGAAACGAACAGATACTAAGCTAAGCGAGGCAATGTTACCAAACGCAAGAATAAGAAAATGGAAAGACACAAACTGCAATGAAATGAAGATATTTCTGAGTCTCCAACTTTGGTTCGGTTTGGTGCAGATGCCAAAATTAGAGTGTTATTGGTCAAATAACATTCTCTATTCGACAGCAATCAAGCAAGTAATGTCAAGGAACTGGTTCGATCTCCTCAGTAACTGGCACTTCACAGACGACATGGGTGGAAACACTTCTGAAACGCTTTACAAAATTACACCTCCTATAAATCATATAAGAAACAATTTCCAGAGCATCATGACACCTTCAAGTAATATTTGTGTAGATGAAACTTCAGTTCCTTTCCGAGGTCGCCTTGCCTTTCGGCAGTATATCAAAAATAAACACCACAAATTTGGCATAAAGCTTTTCAAATTATGTACTGAAGATGGATATACATATGACTTCAAGATATACTGCGGAGCTGAAAAGACCAACACTGCTACTACTGTTCCAACTTCAATTGTTATGGGACTTTGCGAAGGTCTACTTGAACACAGATGGACAATATATGTAGACAATTATAATACGAGTATTGAGTTAGCACACAAAGTTTTGAATAGACAAACCGAGCTTGTAGGCACTTTGCAGAAAAATCGTGAAGGAATTCCTCAAGATTTTATCCAGAAGAAACTGAAAAAGGGTGAATTGGTAAAGAAAGTGACACAGGGGTGGTGATAATAAAATGGTGTGATAAACGTGAAGTACTTATGCAACAAAACACACAAACCAAATGAAATCTCTTACAGCAAGAAATGGCAATGAAGTTCAAAAGCCGGTAGCTGTTATAAACTATAATAAAAGCAAAAGTTTTATTGACCTATCTGGCCAGATGCCTATGCTTCTTGTCTTCGACAAACTGTTAAATGATACCGAAAACTCGCAGTCGAAATTCTTTTAGGTTCTGCTGTGGTAAACGCTTTTATAATATATAAACGCATTACAAATAAAAATATTAACATGACAGAATTTAGAGGAAAAATCGCCAAAAAGTTATTAGGGATTACACCAAAGGAAAATAATCTTACTGCAACTTCAGATATGGAAAAACACATTTTAGAAGATATTGGTACCAATAATAGGAGAAGATGTACATCATGCTATAAAAAGCTAACTGAAGAGCATAATAAAGAGTATGCATCATCAAACGCTACACAAACACGGTGGAAATGTATTCCATGTGAAAAATTTGATTGTATTCGATGTTTTACTACTGGACATAACTGCACTTTGTAATTGTTGTTTTTAATTTTACCAAATTACTTTATCAAATATATCTTTGTTGCTTGAAATTTTTTAGGATGCTTGAAATTTTTTGTTTGTTAGTTTTTAAAATTTGTTACAAGAATTTATCATTTTACACATTAACATTGATAAATATATTGTAAATAAACATTTAGCACGCTTGTTATTGTTTTATTCGACGCTAGAAATTGGCCTAAATTAGGTAAAACTGAATTTAGTATAACAGGTCGCCTGTTGGTAACATAGTTGAAATTCAACCGCGCTAACTATACAAATTTGTTTGCCAGGCCGCACACTCCTATTATCCACAAGGATTGCACGTAGCTGTGAAACATGGGTGAACTACGTGGCCTGAAAGAAAAATATCTATGTGAATCAAATATGATTCACGGAACACGTAGGGAAAATGTTACGTGCATCGTATTTGATTCATACGGCGGTTAACATGTTAAGTATGAATGGATCATTAGAGTCGCACATACTAGTTTTTGTAGTCCTTTACGTTTTTAAAATAACATATTCACTAATGCATACATAAATTGCATTGTCCTCTAATGGGGTGTAAGCCCATTGGGCAATAAAGCGATACATAAAATAAATAAATATACCCTACTGAATGATACTAAAAGATTTATAAACTAGTACTGTATTTTTTTTTTTCAATAGACGATAAATAACTGCCTGTGCTCACATTAATTTGCAAAATACTGCAATGGTGTCTGCAAGAACCAAACCAGTTAGAAATTAGATTATTTTAAGAAGGTAATATCAAATTACACTCCAGATTATTTTCACCATCATTCTAGCGTGTATCAAACAACTTTCCATGAATCACAAGGAATTCCCGTGAATTTTTTTTTGCAAATCATGTTCTGATTTCAGCTCGTTTTTACAACTTGCTTCATACGAACACGGCTGATGATGTGTATATAAAAAATTTGCACAGCCATACTAGTTTCCTTTTAATCTTTTTTTATTGCAATGTCATTTAACAGACAATCTGTTACAGCCTTATTTTTTCTTCAAGTTTGTAAATATAGCATACATCAACGTTCTCAATATAAAATACTGATTTAAGTTTCAAATCCAAAATTAAGTAGATAAGAAAGCACATAAAGAGACTAAAACACTAAAACTAGATAAATCTCAAAAGGAAAAAAAAGAAAATCACTATATTTACAACACATAAAAACTAAGTACATAATCAAGTAAATATGTTTAAAAAAAACATCCAAATACCGTCATAAAATTAAAAATTTATCACATTTACAAACATTACAACAAGTATATAGAAAATAAAGGAATGTGGCAACCATATATATTGAATATTTGCAACAAACATTTGCTTTTCTTTATAGGCATATAGGTTTGTTAGAGGAGCGATCTTATAAAAATCAATCGGACCTCTCAATTATTATAATTGGGTAGTTATGACAGATTTACGTATAATAGAGGCTTCTGATGACACATTGGAAACTGGCGATGATAAAACTTCTTGGGAAACTAACCATGGTGACAGCTTGCTGAGAGATGGTGTTACTGTAGCGTCGTGAACTTGGATACTTCTACTTGTGTTAGAAATTTCTTCGTTGGTGTTCTTTAATAAATTAAAAGAAGATTAACATAGTGTTTCAACATATAAAGTTTTTAAGCATATACAAACGGGCTGATTCAACGCTTGAATTAAGTAAGTTTATCGTTATGGGTAATATATATATACATCTAGAAAAGGAAGTTTATTGTTAATTTCTATTCCATGGATAAATTTTATCGAATCAAATTGACTATTTAGTTTTTCAGTAAATTTATCAACCTTGGATATATTTGCGTCAAACACTGCAAAAATATTGTACACGTAATGAAACCAAACTATAGGAAAATACCCATTTTTAGTTTTTAAATCCGTCTCAAATCTACTCATTAATTAGATAGGGGCTCAAAAATTTGTCAAGCAAAAGATTAGGGCAGGTCGTCAACCTTGTCTGTTCAATATAGACACAATAGATAAACGATATGCCTCCGACTGCAAAATTTACCTTCGTTTTCGCCGTCTACCTTATAGTTATATAAGTATAGGTGTAGTAATAATTTGGTTAGAATTTTCATCCTCTGGCGATTTGCTGGAGAAACGATCGTTAGGTCTTAAAAAATGTGTTGTGGTGATTTTGGGGTTTTCCAAGTGTACTTGGAAAACCCCAAAAACTTAGCAGCCGCTTCTGCAATTGATGTGACATGTTGGTTCCAATTGAGATTTCGATCCACAGAAATGTCAACAAGTGAAAAGGACTCATTACTTTGAATAACTTGGTTGTTCATTGTGATGGGTCTAGGGCTGGTGTATCTCTTATGAGATAGAAACCAAGACAGATTTGGTGGGGTTGAATTGTACAAGATTTCTACTTCCCCAGTCTAATATTTTTTGGAGATCCACGGAGACAGAACCCTCCATGAGTCTTCGATCCTCATCTAATTGGGCTAAAGAGACAGGCTTAGAATATTGTATATTTGAGTGGAGGGTGCTGTCATCCGTGTAACTGTGAACTGGGTTGGATGTGCTAGAGAGGAGGTCATTGATGTGGAGAAGAAACAAAGTAGGGGCTAAAACTGAACCTTGAGGAACTCCTGCATTAATTGGATACAGTTTAGAGGAATACCCATCCACGACCACAGAAATGCTCCGGTTGGAGAGGAAATTTGCTGTCCAGATACAGAGTTTTGGTGGTAGGCCATAGGCCGGAAGTTTATTAAGCAGCGCTGCGTGCCAGACCTGGTCGAATGCTTTGGATATGTCTAGAGCAACAATCTGGGATTTACCGTGTAGTTCCATAGACTTGTTCCAAGAATGGGTGACAAAGGAAAGGAGGTCGGCAGTTGATCTGCGCTGACGGAATCCATATTGCCTATCGTGGAGTAGACTGTGTTTTTCAAGAAATTTTAGTATTTCGATGTATATATACTTTTCCATCTCTTTATGGACGACTGAAAGGAGACAAATAGGCCTGTAGTTGCTAGGAAGCGCTTTGGATCCTTTCTTGGGGACGGGTTGTACTCGAGCAGTTTTCCAGTTACTAGGGAATATGCCTCTATTGTAAGATGTCTGAGCCACAATAGACCTTATGGTCGCGGTAGAGGGACCGGTATGGCCCACTCACATTCAAACCTAAACTAACCTAAGATGTCCGAAACAGAAGAGTCAGGACAGAAGCAAGTTCTGGTGCGCATTTTTTGAGAACAATTGATGGGATCTTGTCAAGGCCAGAGGCTTTCCTGGTATTAGGAAAGGAGAGCATCTTTTGTACCTTTTTAGTTTTGAAAATGATATCAGTCATTTTATGCGCGACATTGGGGACTGTTGATGGTTGAACATCTGGAGGTGGGTTGAGAGTAGAATTGCGGGCGAACAACGAGGCAAAAAGTTCAGCCTTGCCCAGGGCGGTAGAAACAATTTCATCCCCTGAAACAAGAGGTGGGAACGTGCTCTTGCAAAAATTATTCTCAATAGATTTAGCAAGATTCCAGAAAGGTTTGCTGCCGTTGAAGCTTGAAAGAACTTTGTTTTTGATGTGGTTATTAAACGAGTTTTTTGCCTCAGAAAGAATGTGGACATAGCGGTTTCTTGCGTCGTTAAATGCTTGACGGTTTTCTTGACTGGGATTATGTAGAAGCGTTTTGTGAGCTTTGACCTTTTCAAGTCTGGCCTTGTCACAGGATTTAAGAGAACCAGGGCTTTTGAGTGGCTGAAGAGGTTTTCTGTTTACGTGGAATAAATAATTCCATGCCAGCTTGGATAGTTTCGGTGACCTTTTTTGAGATATCAGAGGGGTCAGGATGAGAGAAGCAGACAGACGCCCATGGAAATGAGCAAAAGTAATCCCGCATTTCGTCCCAGTTCGCAGAGTTGTAGTGCCAAATGATACGTGGGTGTGATGACTGTGTGACCTCGGGTTGCATTGCGCAGGAAGCAGTGACCATGCCGTGGTCTGAGCGACCAAGGGGAGCGGTGACTAATATCTTAGAGCATTCAGGTTTTGTAGTAAGAAGGAGATCCAAGGGATTTGAGCTGTGTGTTGGGATGTGAGGAAAGTAAGTAGGTTGCTGAACCATATTGGCTAAAGAATTACTGACTGCAAAGGCCTCCGCTGCTCTTCCTTGTGGATCGGTTTTTGAAGATCGTAGACATTCCTTATTATGGACATTGAAGTCACCAAGAATAGTGACCTCGGAGGAAGGATATTCAGAAATCAGATGGTCGGTTTTTTCAGAAAGGTAGTCGTTTATTTTGGTATTTATGCAGTTAACGCCTGTAATTTTAGAATGCTGATTGTTGAGTATTTCCCATTTCCTATATCTTGTAAAAATCTATCGAGCTATTTTAATTAATTAATTAATTAATTAATAAATAAATAAATAAATAAATAAATAAATAAATAAAAAAGATCTGCATAATCCATGTTCTACTCTAAACGTATTCGGAATTTTTACATGTATGATGTAAGGAAAGCATTAAAATAAAAAATACATATAGTAATCATAAAAATAGATAACATAAACAATATTCCGGTATGCAGTACTGGATATAAAATTATCGGCCGCAATCACATATCATCGTTCCGAATACAAGTTGTTTTACATGTAGGTATTCATAATACAAAATAAGGATTAGTTAAATAGATATGATGATCAGATATCATCTACTACTACTAGTAATCGCATGCAGAGTTTAGATACTAGATGGCTGTAAACACGTGGATACTAAGTAACGATTACATTCCTAAACGATTATTGTTACTTCTGGTATTCCAAAATACCGAATACACAGTATTCGTTACTGTATAAACTGTCCGTCACTACTACCAAGCATGCAAACATTAACAAAAATTTACACACAATGCTAAAAGACAAATAAAGCAACAAAAATCACCAAGAGATACCAAACCAACTGGAAAAAAACGAAAAAGTAACAAACTGCATACAAAAACTAACCTTCAGTGTAATAAAACCATCTGTCTCACAATTCCCATTATTCTCTCTGTCATCTTCTTCATTCCTAAATGGATTTGTGGGCGAGAGAGGCATTGCAGGCTCCAAAAATGGGTTATTCTCCATCAAATACGTAGCGAAAGGATTACAATGATTTTCCTGCGACGACAAAGACTGAAAATCACTATCCCCACTAGCATCATTGCTCAAGAGACTCAACGGTTGTTGTTTCTCCTGCATATTGAGCAAAACTCTCTCCACTTTACCATTATCGGAATGCCCGAAGAATGTCACAGTGACTGGGGTGGGGCAGCGTTTCTGTTCGGTGTTTTCGTTGTCGTTGTTCTCGAGTTTCGGCGACTTCAGGACGGAATTTGTTATAATGGGGGCTGTGCTTGTGGGTCCGGCTACTGATAAAGTTAATTTATCACCTCCCTGATTTGTGACAAGTGATGATCGTAATGAAGAAGCAGACGATGAAAAAAAAAACATAAAGAAAAACAATAAGCAATTGAAAGCATAAAAACAAAACAACTATAACACACACAAAAGCAAAATAGCTAATAAATCATTGAAAAAGACAACAAAACATTTTATGCAAAATAATTTAATTTAAAAAATGTTTAAACTAAAATTGCTTAAAAATGATACTGTAAAAAAATCTATTGTATCTGGCATCACAGTGGCTGCGCATTTAAAATTGTAAAGGGTTTCTTTAATAAGGGTTGGGTATTTTTGAGAGCTGATGGCAGTCATGTTAGTTTATCTTTACACACAAAATTTTGATAGATAAGTAAGTTTGTTGTAATGCTCACAAAATTGGGTCAAAAAATCATTCAACAAGGATTTATATTTTTATAAAAACGTACAAATATAAGCATTGGAAATTAACGTGAAAAGCCAAATAAACAGCCAGGGTGAGATAATACAGGAATTCTTCTAATCCCAATAAAAACTGTTATTGACAAAGGTATGTAACAATAACATAGTCATTGAAAGAGCGCTACAGCTCATATAGAAGGAGTTTTACGATCTAGAGCCATGAAGTCAGCATTAAAACAAGGATCTAGAGACTGCACAAGCAGATGGAAAACTGGAGACAACCGATTGTGGCGTTCTTTTGGCTGTGTACCTCGGTTGAAATAGCTCACCGACTCGGTGCAAGAATTATTCACAACACAAGGCTCTATATTAAGTGTAAGGGTACTGCTTGATTATCGCAGTCTATTAAGTAAACTTGGAGAACCCAAATCACCACAAAACATATTTTTAAGACCTGACGATCGTTTCACTAACAAAGTCAGTGTCAACAGAGGACAAAAAAAATTCTGTTGGTGATAATCAGGTCTTTAACAAGATGTGTTGTGGTGATTTGGGTTGTCCAACTGTACTTATCAGTGCACATCACAGGTTCCAATCTTCACTTAGTAGCGCAATCTACCCGAAAACGACCCTTTTTACAGGGTAATTAATAGTATCTAGATTTTTAATATCGTAATCATTACAAGAAAGTGTTTCAATTTTGAATAGATCATGGGACATAGTCAAGAACCCATCTAATGTTTTGCAGGGTACACTCAGAAGCCTGCCTTCTTTCTTACCGCCCCACTTGAATGTTTTGGGACATGGTCAGAGGATATGATTTCTGCCTTATCACCATCATCTAAGGTGATGCGAGATAGTCAAAGAAATCTGACTACTATTTTAAAACTACTGTTTAATGTTGTTGAGACATAGTCAGAAGTTTGACAATTACCTTCTCGCCTTTTTCTTACCTTGGGTTCATTTGAAGACCTCGACGTACTGCTACCCAAGTGGATTACAGCTTTTAGCTGTAGAAAGCTAAATTTTCCGCTGATTTCTTCTTTTTGGAAGTGGCCGAATTCAATTCGAATGCGAGACAATAAGACAGACTGAATAATTTGTTGATAATACTACTGAATTT
This sequence comes from Tillus elongatus, assembly GCA_964006375.1. NCBI lineage: Eukaryota > Metazoa > Arthropoda > Insecta > Coleoptera > Cleridae > Tillus > Tillus elongatus. The sequence continues at coordinate 101,286,424 of OZ023270.1, forward strand.
CTGTGTAGTGCAGTATTTGGCATCAAGATGAGACAATAGAGCAGCATGTTGAAATGGTTAAACTTTATTATCAAAACGATACTTAAATTAGTCAAACCTTCTATGTGTTAAAAGAAATGCATGGTCGAGATAACAGTCCTAAAGAGGACACCATTTTTCGTATGGTGGAAAAAATTTTAAACCACGCTCGGTAGCAAATCATGTACCTACCATCATTAAAACGTGTGAATTACTGATAATATCGAGATGATAGCCGAAAGTGTGAGATAAACTCAGAATTTGTAAATTCCACGATGTTTTCAACAAGTCAGCCTTTCTAGCGATTTTTACGAATAGACTTGGGTCTACATTGTTACAAAATTAAACTGATGCAAGAACTTAAGGCCAGTACCCATTTCTAGGCTGATCGAACTTTACAACAACTTAATGTGAATCCTAAAGCTTTCTCTCTTTTTCTTGCTGCAGGTCTGAACCAAGTGTAACCACTAACAACTTACAATTATAAAATTCTGTGACTGACGGATAACCTCACAATACTATCGCTTTCTCTGAACACACACACAGCAATGAAGCTCATTTTTGACCAGTGATTTAATAAATACGCAAAATTGCAGGATTTGGGCACACAAAATGTCTCTGAGAGATTCATGAGGCTGTTGCTATCAGAAGGAGTGACTGTCTCGTATGTGTTTGGGCATAGGGGCATAATTGGTCCGTACTAATTTGAGGACGAGGCAGATACTGCTATAACTGTGAATGCTTATCATTATAGACAGATGATTCGGAAAATTCTTTGGCTGACATTGGAGAAAGTTGATCTGACGGGCATCTACTTTTCATGCCACATGTCACACCACCAGTCAATTTACCATAAGAGAATGGGTTCTTGCTCTCAAGATTCAGGGACAAGACATAGCTTCCAAGATCGTCTGATTTAAGGATCCTTCGCCATGGGGGGTATCCATTGGTGTATGCGAACAGCTGTTGGCAATCTAAAAACAAACATTAGGCGAATCATCAATGAGACACTTCTGTCAGCATGTCAGAAAGTGGTGGAAAATTGGAGCTCTCGTATCCACCATTAGAAGCAGATGTGGTTTTTTTAAATGACATGGTATACCATACATCATGTCGGAGAATAAGCTTTCAAGTAAAGAAAACAGAACCAAATTTCGAACAACCACTCTGTTTTTATTTTAATTTAAATATCTGTCCCCTATTGAAAAACCATTTACTTGCGTAATAAAAAGCGTTGTCTAACAGTAAAATCAAGAAATATATTTTTAAATGCACGCCTCTGTGATGGAAGGTATTTCAAAACATCCCTTATAACTTACCACAGATACAAAGGTCGCAGCATTTAGGGAATTCAGGTTATCTTCGTTGGCTGCCGCTACAAACATCTGATTTGTTATTTTTGTTGGTGTCATCACGCTGTGATGGGTTTCTAATTCCTCCTCCAGTTTAGCTAAAACAAATAATTAGCAATTTTCTTTACTGTTTGCCTTGCTTGTTCATTATATATATATATATATATATATATATATATATATATATATATATATATATATATATATATATTGTGATTTATCTATCCCCTCCCACTTTAATTGATTAAATAAATAAATGCTTCCTAGATTTTGCTGCATCTTTAAAATGATATATACCATCAAACATTGATTTTTTGTTTGTTTGATGGAATATAATGAAAAGAATATAATCGTAACCTGACTTTGTCCTGTAATCGAAATAATTTGAAGCTATAATAACTAAAATGTGTTACAAAGATATGTTAATGTCGTCCACCATGATTGCCAAATTTAATCACATGCGACTTTTATTTTTTTAAACGTAAAAATAATTGTATGGCGAAAATGAACATTGAGAAAAGCAATGGCCTATAATGGGGCCAAATCCAATTAATATAAAAAATAATAAAAACAAAAAATATGACCATGTTAATAACAGACAATAAAAGAAGAAGATAAATGAAAACCGGTCGTTTCAAAAATCGTTATTATTTTTAATGTCTACAAAAATCTGAAAAAGTCCCAGCACTAATTGTTATCATGATCATTAATTTGTAATAATTATTATCATTATTATTTTTATTACCTTTTAGTATGTTACACTTGAGCTGGCTTGGAGGAATAGGTTTGACTGTAGTAGAGTGTTTACTGATGTTGTTAGGTATTTCAGATGGCAAAGACTTTATCTGTGTTTGATTATCATCTGCAAAAATAAACAGATAATAAAATAAAATCATTTAGAGTTATTTTAAAATGTTATAATTAATTTTAAACAAAAAAATTATTTGACCTCCTGACCCTGCAAAAAACACTGAAATTAAGGAATTGTCGATTCAACTGGCATCGCTGCTTAATGGAAAAAAAATCTTTATCTTCTACTAAGTAACATAAAAGATCACGTTGGCCATGATTTTATACCTACTAGATTGATAATATGGAATAAACAAGCTTTTATAGTCTATTTTAAAGTACATGATACCCCAGTAGGCTGTGAAAAATGCAATTTAGGTTGGTAATACACCCTACAAGACTTTTAATAATTTGTTTTGTTTTGGCCAATCATTAATAATGTAGTTATTTTTAAATGGTATAATTAAGTTTAAACGAAAAAGTTAATTCACTTCCTGGTACTGGAAAAAAACAGCGAAATTAAAGAATATTTGATTAAACTGGCATCACTGCTTAATGGAAAAAGTAGCTCTTGTACTAAAGAACATAAAATAGCATGTCCATGATTTTATACCTACTAGATTTGCAATATGGAATAAAGAAACTTCAATACTCTATGTTATCTAAGTAAATAGTAAAATAGTACCCCGGTAGGCTAAGAAAAATGCAATCTAGATTTCTAATAGCCTATAAGAAACTTTTAATAATTTGGTTTGGTTTTGTCAATCAATAATAGTGTAGTTATTTTTAAATGGTGTAATTAATTTTAAACGAGGAAATTATTTTATTTCCTGAACCTGGAAAAAGTCACTAAAACTAAAGAATTGTTAATTAAACTGGCATCGCTGTTTAATTGAAATAAAAATTCGCTAAAAATCATTATGTTATATTTATAATAACATAGAAGAACATATTCTGTGGTTTTATACCTACCAGATTTGTAATATGGAATAAACAAACTTTTGTAGTCTATGTTAAAGTAAATAGTACCCCAGTAGGCTGTGAAAAATTCAATCTAGATTATTAATACCCTATAAGAAACATTTAATAATTTGGTTTGGTTTTGTCAATCAATAATAAGGTAGTTATTTTAAAATGATGTAATTAATTTTAAACGAAAAAATTATTTTACTGATCCTGAGTAAAAATCACTGAAACTAAAGAATATTTAATTAAACTGGCATTGCTGCTCCATGGAAAAAATGTACGAAATAACATAAAATATCATGTTGGCCATGATTTCATACCTACTAGATTTGTAATATGAAATGAACTTTTATAATATATTTTAAAAGTAAATGATATCCGAGTAGGCTGTGAAAAAGAAATTTAGGTTAATAATAGCCTATAAGAAACATTTAATAATTTGGTTTGTTTTTATTAATCAATAATAAAGTAGAGTTATTTTAAAACAGTGTAATTAATTTGAAACTAAAAATTATTTGCCTTCCTGATCCTGGAAAAAATCAGTAAAACTAGAGTATCTTTAATTAAACTGGGATTGCTGCTTAATGGAAAAAAAATAATTATCTTCTCCTAAATAACATAAACGATCATGTTGACCATAATTTTACTCCTACAAGATTTGTAATACGGAATAAACAAACTTTTATAAACTATTTTAAACTAAATGGTACCCCAGTAGGCTGTGAAAGATGCAATCTAGATTTTAACAGCCTATAAGAAACTTTCAATACCTTGGTTTGTTTTTCTTAATCAATAATGTAGAGTTATTTTAAAGTGACATAAAAGATCATGTTGGCCATGACTTTATAAAACCCCTACTAGATAATAACTCCACAATCTGACATCACTGTCTGGTTTTATAAAGAAAAATACTAAATATTCTGGGCTTTGTCGAATACTATATTTTAACACAAAAAATATATATTGACTTCCATTTTATTTACTCCATTACCATTTCCGAATAAAATTATAAAATAATTCCACAAACATCACTGTTTGGATTTAGAAAATATCTCCCTAAAATTAAGGGATAATTCCACAATCTGACATCACTGTCTAGGTGTAGGAAAGAATACTACAAAATTTTGTCGGGGTTAAGCCCATTTTTGAAATAAATGCACGGGTGCTTTCAGTTTTATTTATTTAATCCCTGGTAATAAGCAATTTACTTAATATTAAAGAATAACTCCACAATCTGACATCGTTGCCTAAATGTTACAAGACTAACAATTCTGCGCTTCCTCAAGTATTACATTTTTAAATAAAAATGTCCTATTTCCTTCCGTTTAATTAACTCCACCCCTGTTTGTGGATAACGAAGTTAAGAACTCTTAAATTAAATAATTCCACAAACTGACATCACTGTTTAGATCTAGAAAATAATACCCTAAAATTGGGGAATAATTCCACAATCTGTCTACACATAGAGAAGATACTATAAAGTCTTGGGCTTGAGTAAACACTTCATTTTAAGGTATAATTATCTGATGACCTTCCAGTTTAGTTACTTCATCCCTGTTTATGAATACCACTTTAAAACCCCTAATTCACAATCTGGCATCACTGCCTTGGGTTTGAAAAGGAGAATCCTGAAAACTTTTGGTTTGCTTAAAAATTACATCTAGAAATAAATATGATACCCTGTGATTTATCTACTTCAGCCCTGTTTACCAATAATGAACTTAGAAGCCAAAACTTAGGGAAAATGCCACAATCTGACATCACTGCCTAAGTTTAGAAAGAAATACTAAAAACTTTTTGGCCCAGTTAAGGACTGTATTTTGGTAGATTATTACCTTCCATTTTATTTATTTCATCCCTGTTTATTCCATTTAAAGTTTCTTTTGCTAGACTTTTCAGCAGGAAGTCCAACTGTGAATCTGCATTAGAAGATGGTGTCGGACTGACTGCTGGTTGATTCAGGCTGGTCGCAGATAGTGGCGACTTGTTTCTTCTCAAAGTACCATTCTTACTGCCAGGCAAGACAGGACTGAAACAAGCAGACAATATGAATTTAAAGTTTAAGGAGCTCTTAGAAATTTTATGAGTGGTATTTGTTTTATTTTGTTTTATTGCGGCATCTTCTGGTTTAGTTATTAGCCGTATTAACAAAAGAATACATGAACATAAAAGAAAAAATCACAACACCAATAAACCTTAGTGATACTACTTTCGTTGTAACAATTAGAAAAACCCAAGATTTTTGTTACCAACAAAAAAATTAAAAGCTCACTTTGGAGTCAGGAAATGCCTAAAAATTGCTTAGATGATAAAGTCCCAACGGACGTTTCCGGTTCTGATGTATGAGTCGTTTTCCCTTATAAGCAAAAATGATGATGGCTCCTCCTTGTACAAAAGATTCCGGAGGTAAAATACCCCTCCATTCGGATCTCCGGGAGATGGGTGTACAGGGGCTGCCAGCATCAAGATTTAACATATCCTTCTCGAATATGTGTGGCCTAAATTCTAACGTGAACTCCATCCACCATTTCCTCCAGGCTAACAGGCCCCAACTCTTCTTCCTCACCGAAACCCAAATCAGTGCCAAAACAGCCACTAATCACCTTAATTTCCCGGGGTATGAGCTCCTTACTTCCTTTAGATTGCATGAAGGCGTGTGCGCATACGTCTGTAGCAATCTACCCTGCACCAGACTCCCCAATTTAGAAGCTGGAAGAAAAAACATACTCTGGATAAAACTCTCTCTCTCAGGGCTGCAACTAAATTCATCTGTTGCATTTACCGGTCACCTTCTGACAACAACTTTGTCCAGCTTTTTTACTACCTTTCTGAAAAAACCGACCATCTAATTTCTGAATATCCTTCCTCCGAGGTCACTATTCTTGGTGACTTCAATGTCCATAATAAGGAATGGCTAAGATTTTCAAAAACCGATCCACAAGGAAGAGCAGCGGAGGCCTTTGCAGTCAGCAATGCTTTAGCCAATATGGTTCAGCAACCTACTTACTTTCCTCGCACTTTCCTTCTTACTACAAATCCTGACTGCTATAAGATATCAGTCACTGCCCCCCTTGGTCGCTCAGAACACGGCATGGTCACTGCTTCCTGCACAATGCAACCCGAGGTCACACAGTCATCACACCCACGTATCATTTGGCACTACAACTCCGCGAACTGGGACGAAATGCGAGATTACTTTTCCTCATTTCCATGGGCGTCTGTCTGCTCTCTCATCCTGACTCCTCTGATATCTCACAAAACGTCACCGAAATTATCCAAGCTGGCATGGAATTATTTATTCCACATACACAGAAAACCTCTTCAGCCACTCAAAAGCCCTGGTTCTCTAAATCCTGTGACAAGGTCAGACTTGAAAAGGTCAAAACTCACAAAACGCTTCTACACAATCCCAGTCAAGAAAACCGTCAAGCATTTAACGACGCAAGAAACTGCTATGTTCGCATTCTTTCTGAAGCAAAAAACTAGTTTAATAACCACATCAAAAACAAAGTCCTCTTAAGCTCCAGCGGCAGCAAATTGACTCACTAGATGGCAAAAAACGAGCTAGTTTGGATGGTATTCCTTCTTCATTTTTGAAAAATTGTCGACACTCTTTGAGCGGCCCTTTGTGTAGTATCTTTCAAAGGTTTTTCAATGCCGGTTTTTGCCCCTCACTCTGGAAGATGTCTACTCTGATCCCCATTCACAAGTCAAGTGATAAGACACACGTCAATTATAGAGGTGTTTCAATTGAACCTGTAATACCGAAACTATTGGAATCTATCATTGCGGATGAGATTTCCAATACCTTGAAACACAGTATTGTTGGTGAGCAGCATGGTTTCTGTAGTGGAAGGTCAATGGTCACTAATCTCGCCATTTTTCAATCTTACGTGACGGATGCATTGGAGGCTGTTAAACAAGTTGATGTTATATACACTGATGTATCAAAGGCTTTTGACAGTGTGTGTCATACCCTTCTTCTGCAAAAATTGTTTGCAATGGGCATCTGTGGTTGTTATCTTTCGTGGATTCGATCTTACCTCCATGACAGAAAGCAATTTGTTAGCATTGTTGGTGCTCTATCAGATGAGGTCCTCGTCTTGTCTGGGGTACCACAGGGATCACATATAGGTCTCGTTCTCTTTAATCTTTTTATTAATGATGTGACTTGTTTTGAGTCATCGAAATGTTTATTGTATGCAGATGACTTGAAGTCTTTTACTGAAGTTGTCCATGGTGTCAACACTTTGCAACATGATCTCGAAAACTTGACTCGCTGGTGGAGTTCAAACTTTTTGTTGCTTAATGATCTGCTCGAGTTGGTCCTTTTCCATGTTCCACCACGCTCAACTTGCCAACAGCAACTTTTTTTTTAGCGAACACACAGGACCAACTATGGATGTAACAGTTTCATGGATAGATTGTTGCATAATTATAATGCTAATTTTTCTAATTGTGATATCTTTTATATTGCTATGTCTAGGATGAAAACTGTCTTAGGACAGTGATTTTGTTACTTTGAGTTATTTTTTTTCGTTTGGTTTTATTTTTAAGTACCATTTGGAATTTTTTAATTCTGTAGGTGCAAATTTAAATAAATAAATAATAAAAATTACCTTCCAGAAGAACCACATCCGACTGATGACTTCCCAAATGAATTCTGCCCGACCGATCCTTTTCCAAAACTGTTTCTGCTAAAACCTGCAGGCTCATGCCCTGAAAATCAAAACTTTGTATGAACGAGCAGTCAATAATTTAAAAAATGGATAAAAAAATAATACAATATATATATGAATACCTTCATACACAATAACAAATGTCAGACCTGTAAAAGATCAATAATTAATCTAAGAATCAAGCTAAAAGATTTATATGTGGTAATAATAATTCTCAATTGTTCTGTGTATCAGAACATTTGAGAGCATATAGGCACCAACAGAAAATGCGACACTGCAATGCTAGAGCTCCCTGAAAGGTCTTTCTACCATCAGCTTAATCCAGCTGCTGATATAGCTATCAATACTTTTCCGAATAAGGAACCAATTGAGAATTCGGGGAAAGTCAACTAGCTACACCAGCTTCCTAAAATATTGGTTACAGCTGGGTTAACGGAGAACACTGAGCTTATCAGGGTTAAGATAAGAAACAGCATGAGGCCTCACCATAGGGGGTCCCCAGAGGCTTGATAGCTGAAAGGCACCTGGACCTGGGGCAATTAGGCGGCCGCGATTTTGGAAAAGAAGTCTGGCCGGACGGAACGCCGACAGAGTTTTCAGTTCTAGAGTCACAGCGAACAAGCGAGTCTGTCGGCCAGTAAGTGGAATTGTAAGTACGTGAGTACCAGAGCAGGGGAGACAGAACTCTCCCCTGCTTTGGTGCCTAGTCGTAGACGGCCTGCTGTTGAGGCTCTTCAGAGGGGGGTATGAGGTACAAGGCTATGCGGACGACATTGTCATCATAGTCCGAGGAAAGGTTAGGTCAGGTCAGGTCAGTGTGAGAGCGTGTGCAGACAGCAGTGAAAGTGGTGGAAAGGTGGACGGTTGGCCAAGTACTCGGGGTGAGCCCCGAGAAAGCAACCGTCATACCGTTTACGAGGAGGAGGAAGTGGGAGAACCACAAAACTCTCACTATATGGTAGAAACATCCCAATGGCCAGGGAGGTAAAATAACTTGGGGTCGTATTGGACTCTAAGCTAATGTGGAATGGTCACGTTGAAAAAATACTAAGGGAGAAATGGCTATTCCGCCTTTGTCATCACGACCTTCAACATTGTTAAAATTGCAGAAAAGCATGTGAAGCTTCAAATGATGAAAGCGAAACAAGATTTGATATACCTCAAGACTCTATATTAGTTCCTCTGTTATTTCAGTTTCCAAATTACTTACCAGTTGGCGTTATCGGTTTTGCGATATCGTCTATGACTTGGCAATAAATCGGTTCGTTATCCGCCATTGTACTGGTAGCATTCGATTTGGTAGATCTTTCACTACATCGACCCGATGGAGGTTGTATGTTTTCGATGCACCTGTTAACTGCTGCATGTCCCATGGGTTCACCCGATTGTATTGCCTGCTGTCTCTGTCTTTCCCTCAATACATGACTCTGCCTTCTTCCATATCTACAATAGACATAAAAGCCAAAATAAATTTCAAGCGAGGATTTCATAATAACCTAAATGGTACATTAGATTTTTCAAATAGATACCTCTGACTTGGTTTTCTTTCCAATTGCACCATTCGTCTAGCCCTGTTCTGATGGGTGCTCTGGTACTCGGTTCTACCCGAGTATCGGAACCTGGAACCCATCCTGAAGAAATTCTGACGTGCTGTGGGTCCTTTCACTGGCGCTTGCAGCCTGAAGAAACCATGATGTTCTATGGCGCACTTCCATAGATGCTTGCACGCCTTCTCGTTGTGTAACCTACAACAAAAATTATTATAAATAAGTAGTGTCTCGATACAGTGCACATATGTATATGCAGTTAATGATCCGCTGCAGTCAACACAAAATAAATACATTAACCTCTCAACAGTGAACCAGTAGTTTCTCCATGCAATGAGCAATGTATTCACATATTATAGAGATTTCCCCCAAGTCTGCAGGTGTGCGTTACTGTGCTGTTTGTGATATTCATCAGTTCAGCTTTAGTAATTAATAATAATGCTTTATTTGTTTCATACAACATGTATACATTACCCATAATGGGTGTGAAACTTGTCAAAACAGTAAGAAATTAACAAAATAAAAAATACATAAGTTCAAATAAAATAATAAATTCAAATAAAATAAGATAAAAACAAAATAAAATGGACTAAAATTTGATTATCTCCCATATTTTTCCCCCTGTATTGTTTTATCAGCTAAGTACTCATCAACAGTATACTAAGCCTTTTCTTCTAATATTTTTCTCAGTTTTGTTTTGGGTGTCGAATGATTGCATTTTTCTATTTCATTAGGTACATGGTTATATATTTACTAGTCAATTTCCAGGGAGTGTTGTAAATCCGTACTCTTATAAGAATAAAAATTTCATGACGTAGCAAGTGCGTTATAGTAGTGAATTTTCATAATATTTGTACACTATTATTATACGACAAATTAGCAAAGTTAATACTTTAAACTTACGCAGACCTTGAAAATCGATTTTAGAGGTCCTAGTACGCTCACATTTGAAGAATTGTTTCGAAAGTGTTACCATTAATATTTCTCTATTATCAAAAAAATCTTGCGTTCTAACTCCTTTTGAGAAAAATGCCCAAAACTCAATTTTATATGAAGCTAAAGAATTAAATTTTGCTATATCTGTATATACTACAAGTCTCTTTAAGCGAAACTTGTATTACAAATTTCATTAGTTATACAACAGATTTCCACAAGGAAACTTAATTCATATTTAGAATCGTAAAGTATCTGCCAAGTTATAAACGTAGCAGTTATTTTTCCTTATTAATCATCAGTATGATTTCGTTTTAGTCAACCTAATCAAACCGGTTTTTTTTCAATATCAACAATAACAAAATGTCTGCTGAAAATTATAATTTCAGACTCAAAGGTGACAAACTTATTCAGGCGTTTTAAACAAAAATGAGATCTTGTTCAAAACGTATGAAATCTGTGCACTATTTTTTTCCAAATGTCAAAATAAAATAAAAAACATACATTCATCGAGCTGGATTCGATTGTGTAACCTTCCGCTTAGGAGGCAAGCGTGGTGCCCCATGCGTCATCTAGGCACATGTCAACTAACGTTTTATTTGCCTGATACTTTAGATCGGCTTCATGCCCGGGATAATATATTCAAAGTATACATAACAATTAATTACAGAATTAGTAAAATTACCATTAAAACACATCCCACAACTGTTTTATATGACGTCTTATATTTAAGTTTAAAGAATCATTTTTATAGAGACTTGGCTTGATTTTGTTTACATTTCTGCTATATTATGCGACAGCATAATATATCTGTGCTGCGCTAAAGCTATATTTGGGGCCGTTAATAAAGCTATATTTGGGGCCGTTAATAAAGCTACAAATATAGTGTATTTAAATAATTGATTGAACCCCCCAGTTAAATAACAATCACTTGGAAAAGTTTAATTTCGTGTTGTCTGTCATTTTCCATAATTGCGGCCGAGATTTCACGATTGTTGGTTCGGGTAGTATGTTTTATGCCTGGTATATATTTAGTTTGGTTACCGTTGATGTATGGTTTATACCTGTTGTATGAATCAATCTACACCTGGCAGTTAACTACTCTGTCTGTCAGGCATTGGACTTTAACCACTAAGTCGTTTCAACACATTTCTTTCGGATTTTATTTTTAATTTGAGAAAAACTCGAAATATTGTGTACCAAATTACTTAAAATTCACAACATAGGTTTATTTGCACTATTTCTAGCCACACGTAGTCTCGTTTCAGTTACTCTGATACTTACAAAGTATAGCGTTTTCAAAAATATTTTTGCATATTTTTGGGGGGGAAAACGTCCATTATAGCTTATATACAAACTCGTCTGCAGTCTTAATACAATGAAGATATGTGCCAAGTTTTGTTCAAATCAGTTAGGTATTTTTTGAGTTAACGCTCGAATTTTTTTATTTTTTATTTCAACAACACACCACAAGGGCTTACAGCCTAAATACTTTCGTACCGTAGGTGTCGACAAGGAGGAAAGAGGCAACTTGTTAATTCTGGACTTGAAGGTTTGGAGGAGAAGGAAAAACATGTGCCGGCAAGGAATTCCACAACCTGGAGGTCCTCGGGACAAAAGAGCGGGCATAACAAGATGTTCTATTTTTGGTGACCTGGACAGTAAAAGGGTGCATTTGCTCTGTTCCCCTGGTAGATCTGTTAGGGGCAGCATGTGGAGGAACTATGGAAGAAAGCTCCTCTGACCAGTGCCCGTGCAGATATCTATAAAAGAGAGAGAGGTCACCAACGGCATGTCGGTGGGCAAGGAATGGCTGCCTTTGGGTGAGGGTAGGGTAACCGATGAGACTTATAGCTCTCTTCTGAATGGAGTCCAGGATAGCGAGTGTAGAAGTGGCAGCGGCATCCCAGGGGTGGGAGCAGTATTTGAGGTTTGGCCTTATTTGTGAAGTATATAAGGTATAGAGATTAGCTGGTGAAAAGTTTTTGCGAGCCCGGAAGAGGAAACCTAATTTCTTAGCAGCCGCTTCTGCAACTGATGTGACATGTTGGTGCTAATTGAGATTGCGATCCACAGAAATGCCAACAAGTGAAAAGGACTCATTACTTTGAATAACTTGGTTGTTCATTGTGATGGGTCTAGGGCTGGTGTATCTCTTATGGGATAGAAAGCAAGACTGAGATTTGGTGGAGTTGAATTGTACAAGATTTCTACTTCCCCAATCTAATATTTTTTGGAGATCCAAGAGACAGAACCCTTCATGAGTCTGCGATCCTCATCAAATTGGGATAAAGAGACAGGCTTAGAATATTGTATATTTGAGTGGGGGGTGCTGTCGTCCGTATAACTGTGAACTGGGTTGGATGTGCTAGAGAGGAGGTCATTGATGTGGAGAAGAAACAAAGTAGGGGCCAAAGCTGACCTTGAGGGACTCCTGCATTAATTGGATACAGTTTAGGGGAATGGCCATCCACGACAACAGAAATGTTCCGGTTGGAGAGGAAATTTGCTGTCCAGGTACAGAGTTTTGGTGGTAGGTAGAATATTGTATATTTGAGTGGAGGGTGCTGTCGTCTACGTAACTTTGAAGTGGGTAATATGTGCTAGAGGTCATGGATGCGGAGAAGAAACAAAGTAGGGGCCAATGCTGAACCTTGAGGGACTCCTGCATTATTTGGATACAGTTTAGAGGAATGGCCATCCATGACAACAGAAATGTTCCGGTTGGAGAGGAAATTTGCTGTCCAGGTACAGAGTTTTCGTGGTAGGCCATAGGCTGGAAGTTTATTAAGCAGCGCTGCGTGCCAGACCTGGTGAAATGCTTTGGATATGTGTAGAGCGACAATCTGGGATCCACCGTGTAGTTCCATAGACTTGTTCCAAGAATGGGTGACAAAGGAAATGAGGTCGGCAGTTGATCTGCGCTGACAGAATCCATATTGCCTGTTGTGGATTAGACTGTGTTTTTCAGGAAATTTTAGTAATACGGTGTTTATATACTTTTCCATGACTTTAGAGACGGCTGAAATGAAAGAAATAGGCCTGTAGTTGCTAGGAAGCGCTTTGGATCCTTTCTTGGGGATGGGTTGTACTCAAGCAGTTTTCCAGTTACTAGGGAATATGCCTCTATTGTAAGATGTCTGAAACAGACGAGTCAGGACAGGAGCAAGTTCTGGTGCGCATTTTTTGAGAACAATTGCTGGGATCTCGTCAAGGCCAGAGGCTTTCCTGGTATTAAGGGAAGAGAGCATCTTTCGTACGTTTTTACTTTTGAAAAGGATATCCGTCATTTTATGCTTGACATTGGGGACTGTTGATGGTTGAACACTTGGAGGTGGGTTGAGAGTAGAATTGCCGGCGAACAACGAGGCAAAAAGTTCAGCTTTTTTTTATATATATATATATATATATATATATATATATATATATATATATATATATATATATATATATATATATATATATATATATAAACATATAAAATTTTTAACGGAACTTGGTTTTGGGCTCTACGGACCCAAATTCGCGCTCATCTGAACACATTTTTTCAAAAGTTTTTCATCGTGACCTCTAGCAAATTTTTCTTAATGAAAATTCGCTAAAACATGAGGTGTGAATATCACTCGAGTAAAAAGATTGATTTAAGTATATAAACAACCTCAGACACAATCTTAGACTGTCCGTTTTTTTTTCAAGTTATAAATTTGAAAGAACAAATTCGGAAAAGAAGCTACATATAACAATAATAAAACAAATTGACATACCTAAACACAAAAGTATGTTCTTGTTCTCTGCCCTGATCGTCATCTTCAACTACAACTAAAGTTAATTTTTTCTTCTTAAAATTCAGCTTGCTTATTTTAGGCCAAAAGAACAACCCGATCTTCTGCTGACCTTCAAAGACCAAGATGCCAGTCGGTGTTAAACCTAATCTATATTCCATGCCGTCTTTACCCTAGAAAATGAAAATTCAATGTAACATAATATACTGATTCCTGCAAAAAAGAAAGGTGTACCACAAGATGCTTCCGAATAAGTACACTTGGAGAACCCAAATCACCACAACACATTTTAAAAGACCTGACGATCGTTTCACTAACCAAGTTAGCATCATCAGAGGATGAAACATTCTAAATACTTAAAACACTAACATCAACTTATATACCGGATCTTAGGTAAAGAGATCGAACCGAGATGAGACACTAGTCGTAGGCAGATTCCACAGTGTATTGTATTTTTATCGCCGGACAAGGTCTTTGCGCTATCCCTACTGCTTTATCTAAAAAGTGTCCATCTGTAATAGTTTTGAGAAGGTTAAACGACAGCTAAATTAACGATTCCTTTGGCGACAATAACTGTATACTTATGTTATCGGTAGAACGTGCCGAAAATGTGGAAATTTTATTTAACAAAGCAATCGGATCATGTGACTCGTAATTGGCGCTGGTGAAGTGTTCATACATTTTTTGTTGTAACTATATTTTGCAATATATACCCTTTCGAACCCATTTAGCTGTCCTGGTTTTCTAACATTTTTTATTAATTTCAGATTATCTTTATCAACGTGATGATTATTATCCCAAATATGTCGGGCGACGGAAGATTTATTTACAGTACCGTAACGTAATTGGGATAAGTGTTCTTTGAATCTAATTCCAATCGATCTTTTTGTTTGTCCGACGTATTTAAGATTACAATCTTTACAACTTATTTAATAAATTCCCGACATTTTGTCTGCGCTATCCTTGTCTTTTGGGTTACCTAGCAAGTTTTTTAAGGTATTTGTTGCTGGAAATGTCAGCTGTAAGTTGACTTTATTAAAAATGCTGTCTAGACCCCTCGTGATTCGAGGTTCAAATGGTAAGCAAACAAAGTTATTTTCCGATTTTTCTTTTCTGAACATCGTTGATTTCGTCAGCATTTTCTTTGTTTTCTGTTTGTTGATTAATTTTTCCACGAGGCAAGCAGTGTATCCGTTATATTCTGCCATGTTCTTAATATAATTTAATTATTTGGTATATCTACTTTTGTTTAAAGGAAAATTATTTAACCGATTTACTAAAAAATTCAGACTGGCCATTTTTTGTGCTTTCGTATGAAGTTAGACGTTCAGGATGTAGCTTAAGGTAGTGGTTTCTTTTCTATAGACATCGAATTATAAAGTGTCTTTATTCTTGATAACTAGTACATCTAGAAAGGTATTAAATATTACAGATGGACACTTTTTAGATAAAGTAGTAGGGACAGTGCAAAGACCTTGTCCGGCAATAAAAATACAATACACTGTGGAATTTGCCTACGACTAGTGTCTCATCTCGGTTCGATCTCTTTACCTAAGATCCGGTATATAAGTTGATGTTAGTTTTTTAAGTATTTAGAATGTTTCATCCTCTGATGACGCTAACTTGGTTAGTGAAACGATCGTCAGGTTTTTTAAAATGTGTTGTGGTGATTTGGGTTCTCCAAGTGTACTTATCAGTGCCCATCACAGGTTCCAATCTTCACTTAACGCCTCCGGACTTTTGATTACTTACCAAGACTATATGCATATCAACGCCATACATTTCCAACCACTTTGCCTTGTTCAGGTAGCTGAGTTCGGCTTGAGCAGGTGTTAGACCACTTACTTTTTTGAACTCTTCAAGAATTTCGATTTCCATTTCTTCAGACTGGTGTGGCACGAAATGGAACTCCGATACAGTAGCTGCCGTGTGCTGAGACTCATCGTAATCACCTAATTCGGCTGTATCAAGAAAAAGAATTAATTAATTAAATGTTTGGACGCAGCAAGTGTGTTATGGTAGTGAATTTACACAAAAATGTTTTTAATAACAAATATGTCTTTTTTAATGAAAGCAGGCATCAAATTTAGTTACCAGTATAACCTACATAGTATAATAATAATAATAATTTATTAGTGCCAGGATTATACACAGCAATATGCACAGGTAACAAACAATACAGTTAAAATCACCTTAAAAAAAGCTGCACACATCAAATCATATAAAAGGCTAAACATAAAATCATCCAGAAACCCTGGAAAACTTCACATCTAAATTCTAAAACTCGAACTTCAAGAACTCTTCCACTGAATAGAAGAAATTTCTCAACAGTATTTCCCTCACTCTGTTCTTAAACTTCGGCAACGGCAAGTTTCTGATATAAGCAGGTATTTTATTGTATAACTTAATTGCCCAGTAGCCAGTCCCACTCCGACATCTCTCCAGTCGCCAATAGATGGGCACAATGTTCTCCCTTCGTCTCGTACCATAGGTATGGATATCTCGGTGACTCTGGTATTCACCCACATTCTCCTTGATGTACATCAAATTTTCAAAGATATAGAGTGCTGGCAATGTAAGTATATTCGTGTGTCCAAAGAGCGCTCTACAATCATCCCTGTAACCTGCACCACACATTACACGTATAACCTTACGCTGGAGCCCAAAGAGACGCTTAGTACCAGCAGCATGACCCCAGACCAAGATAGCATAAGAAAGATGCGAGTGAAAAGCGGCGAAATACGCTGTCCTCAGAACAGGAACCGAAACACTGCCAACCAGGCCCCGAAGCAAGAACAGGCCCTTCAAGAGTTTACCAGCCACTGAGTCAACATGTGTATCCCACAGAAGCCTTGAGTCAATGACAACACCCAGAAATCTTGTGCCCTCCAACAGTGCTCCTGTCTCGTCAAGTTGCCTCATAGAGAACACCATTCTATTTGTCTTTTCTCTGTTAAGCAGCAGTTCATTTGCTGCAAACCATTATTCGGCGTCACCCTGAGCCGCCACCGTGCCCCCCAACGAATCCTCAAGGCTATCAGCAGTGACAGATATTGTTGTATCATCGGCGAACAGCGTGAACTCGCTAGAGCCGCTACACTTTGGCGTTGGTTTATATATATTAGGAACGAGATGGGTCCCAGGACGGACCCTTGCGGTACACCTGCAGAAATCTCACCCCTCCCCGATGTCACCCCAGCACACCGCACCGACTGACACCTATGCTCCAGATAGGATCGCACCAGAGCGACACTACCAGCACAAAAATTATAAGCCACAAGTTTTGCAAGGAGAGTCCCGTGGCCGACACAATCAAAGGACTTACATAGGTCACAGAATAATACAGTATCATATCTGTTATTATGGTGTGCATCTAAAATATGGGAGACCAAGTCCAGAATGCCGAACGTATTGCCCTTGTTTTGTCTGAAACCAAATTGGCATGCGCTGAACAAGTTGTTTTCTTCAAAAAATTGTACCATTTGTTTTGCCATGCATTTTTCCATTATTTTTACACAACTGGTAGTAAAGATATATGCCGGTAGTTTTCTATTTCAGCAGGATCACCTTGTTTGAAAAGTGGTGCCACCAATCAGAAACAATGTACCATATTTCATCAAATAAGCTTTTCGGCAAAACTCCCAAAACCGTTTTTTGCATGAAAATTTACAAACAATTTTTACACAAAAATCCAAAAACATTATTTTTTAAATAGGTTAATAAACCTATTTATTATTATGCTCTTCCCTTCTGAAACACAAAATACAGACTGTTCTATTTGAAACAATTGAGTTACAACAGTTTGATTTTGTTTTAATTCAGTCACTATTTGAGAGCACCTAAATATGGCATCTCGGTTTTTTCATGAAATAATATACACAAAAACCTCTCTGAATACATGATTTGCATTACACTCCGGTTTTTGTTGGTAAAAACGCCGTATCATAATTTTTTGTATGTGCCAAAAATGTGACAAGTTACAATACAATTGAAATAACTTGAAAACAAAGATGCATTACAATTCGATGGAAAGTGCAAAAATGCAATAAGGGGTGTTCAATTTAAAAAATGTCTGGACATAGCAAATGCGTTATGCTAGTGAATTTTCATTAAAATGTTTTTCATAGCAAATATATCTTTTTTTAATGAAAGGAGGCATAATAAAACTTGCTAACCAGCATAGATTACGCGATCGAATCCAGTCCGATAAAAGTATGTTTGGAAGGTGGTAGTGGACTTTTCCTTTACGTGATAGTGATAGTGATAGTGAAGGATTTTTTCACGCCCGAGGAGGTACCACCCCTTACATCATGGAACCGGTGAAGTCTCAACGGACGTTTCCGGTTCTGGTGTATGAGTCAGTTTCCCTTATAAAAAAAATGATGATGGCTCCTCCTTGTACTAAAGATTCCGGAGATAAAATACCACTCCATTCGGATCTCCGGGAGAGGGGTGTGCAGGGGGCGCCGGCATCAAGATTTAACATATCCTTCTCGAATATATGTGGCCTAAATTATAACCTGAACTCCGTCCACCATTTTTCCTCCAGGCTCATAGGCCCCAACTCCTCTTCCTCACCAAAAACCCAAATCAAAGCCAAAACAGCCACTAATCACCTTAATTTCCCGGGGTATGAGCTCCTTACTTCCATCAGATTGCATGGAGGTGTGTGCG
This sequence comes from Tillus elongatus, assembly GCA_964006375.1. Lineage (NCBI taxonomy): Eukaryota > Metazoa > Arthropoda > Insecta > Coleoptera > Cleridae > Tillus > Tillus elongatus. The sequence continues at coordinate 101,305,164 of OZ023270.1, forward strand.
CATAAGTCCGTAGCAATCTACCCTGCACCAAACTCCCCCATTTAGAAGCTGGAAGAAAAGACATACTTTGGATGAAACTCTCTCTCAGGGCAGCAACTAAATTCATCTGTTGCATTTACCGGTCACCTTCTGACAACAACTTTGTCCAGCTCTTCGACTACCTTTCTGAGAAAACTGACCATCTGATTTCTGAATATCCTTCCTTCGAGGTTACTATTCTTGGTGACTTCAATGTTCATAATAAGGAATGGCTAGGATCTTCAAAAACCGATTCACAAGAGAGAGCAGCGGATGCCTTTGCAATTAGCAATTCTTTAGCCAATATGGTTCAGCAACCTACTTACTTTCCTTGCATCCCAACACACAACTCAAATCCCTTGGATCTCCTTCTTACTACAAAACCTGAATGCTATAAGACATCAGTCACTGACCCCCTTGGTCGCTCAGACCACGGCATTGTCACTGCTTCCTGCGCAATGCAACCCGAGGTCACACAGTCATCACACTCACATATCATTTGGCACTACAACTCCGCGAACTGGGACGAAATGAGGGATTACTTTTCCTCACCGAATTTATCCAAGCTGGCATGGAATTATTTATTCCACGTACACAGAAAACCTCTTCAGCCACTCAAAAGCCCTGGTTCTCTAGATCCTGTGACAAGGCCAGACTTGAAAAGGTCAAAGCTCACAAAACGCTTCTACACAATCCCAGTCAAAAAAACCGTCAAGCATTTAATGATGCAAGAAACCGCTATGTCCGCATTCTTTCTGAGGCAAAAAACTCGTTAAGTAACCACATCAAAAACAAAGCCCTCTCAAGCTCCAACGGCAGCAAACCGTTCTGGACTCTTGCTAAATCTATTGGGAATAAGTTCTGCAAGACCACGTTCCTACCTCTTGTTTCAGGGGATGAAATTGTTTCTACCGCCCTGGGCAAGGCTGAACTTTTTGCCTCGTTGTTCGCTGGCAACTCTACTCTCAACCCACTTCCAAATGTTCAACCACCAACAGTCCCCAATGTCATGCATAAAATGACTGATATCATTTTCAAAACTAAAAAGGTATGAAAGATGCTCTCTTCTCTTAATACCAGGAAAGCCTCTGGCCTTGACGAGATCCCAGCAATTGCTTTCGAAATATCCAATATTTTTCGATGAAATTTGATAAAGACCCATTTTATCGGACACCGCATTCAGTGGCGTGCGCAGATTTTTTCTTTAAAAAAAATCGCTATTATGGTTTTTGAAATTTTCAGCCTTTAAAAGTGATCTAACAGGCATTGGTTGTTAAAAAAATGGAATTCCTCTTGGCCCCAAAGCACACTTTTCCCCCTTCCACATTTCAAAAAAAGTTTGGTCAAAATCCAAAATCGCTTCATGAGTAAAAATATATATATATATATATATATATATATATATATATATATATATATATATATATATATATATATATATATATATATACACATTCAAATCGATATTGGTTATGGGTTCTAAGGGCCCTAATTCGCTCGCCTTTGAAGAAATCTCCTGGTACACTTACCATCGATACCTCTCTATTAGTGAATTTGGTTAATGTAAATTCACTAATAAAAGGTAAATCTTACAAAAACTTTAATAACATAAAATTGAAGAAAAAAACTTACACTGAAGTGCCAGTGCCGCCAGCTCAACTGCAGTCTGATAGGGACAATCTAGTTTTCCGGTGATTATATCTTGCTTTAGCTGCAAAAAAAACTGGTACCTTGTCAACTCTTCCCTCAAATTATGCGGTTCAGATGAATAAAACTTAACTTTAAGGTGTAACGTATATGGTGGTCCGACTGAAACAACAAAAAAACAATTAAAAAAGAACCAAAAATTACACAATAGACACATCTATGATTTTTAAGTACTTATTTTGGTTTTCCCTCGAATTTATGTATTGTTATTTAGGGATCTTCTTGGACCAAAAACTGAATTGGAACATACATTTGGAAAAAACTCTTTCTAGCGCTACAATGGCAATCTAAACTTGCCGTAGACTCAAAGGAAAGACATGATGGTTGAATCCCAGGATGGTATATTGGACATACCAATCTCTGGTTAAACCCATGGTCACATATACATTTATAGTAAGGTGGCCAAAAACGGAACAAGCCTCAACACAAAACAAATTGCAAAAGTTGCAAAGGCTGATCTATCTTGGAATAATGGGTGCTATCGCACCATGCCCTACAGCTGCAAACAAGACAATGCTCAATTTGACTCCACTGCAGATATGCATGAAGAAGGAAGCAGCAGTACGTGCCTCGAGACTATTTCAAGAAGACAAATGCAAATCCGGAGACATCGATGGACAGGGAGGTAAGATATCTTGGAGTCGTATTGGACTCCCTGAGCCCTGTCCTGTCCCTGCGCATGGAACCGATCCACCTGCAGCAGGTCTCCTCTATTCCATGCTCCCTGAGAGCTGCCAGAACCGATTCGAATGAGGTGTTGCTGAAGACCCCCTCTATGTCTAGGAAGGCCGCCAGCGCTACCTCCCTGTTCTTCAGCGTATTCTCCAGTTTCGGTACATCTTACTAAACACTCAAAATATCCATCACTCAATTAAATAGATCAAATGAATGTTTAACTTTATATATATATATATATATATATATATATATATATATATATATATATATATATATATATATATATATATATATATATATATGTATATATATATATATATAGAGAGAGAGAGAGAGAGAGAGAGAGAGAGAGAGAGGTGTAGAGGTGTATAATTATGTTGACCCTATGTTTATGCGAAATACTTACTTTTAATTTGTTTCTTGATTGATTTCGTTGGATCCAGCCAATGTTTAACATGGTTTGCGTCCGTAAACTGAAGCCCGAAGTAATCTTTTTCAATCAAGTCCAAAGAATAAAATATTTGTTCATACAGGTCTCTCGCTTCAGCCTTTTTCTGTAAAATAAAGACAAATATAAATTAACAGATTTATCATAATTAGATTAACACATATATTAAAAAAATCTCTGGGCGCAGCAAATGCGTTATGATAGTGAATTTTCTTTAAAATATTTTTAATAGCAAATGTCTTTCTTTGATGAAAGCAGGCATCAAACTTGGTTGCCTATATAGTAGAAACAATGTACCATATTTCATCAAAATAAATTTATTGTTTGAAAATATATAAACATTTTTCAAAAGTCTAGATGCAGCAAATGTGTTATGGAATTGAATTTCCATAAAAATGTTTTTAATAGCAAATGCGAGCAGGCATCAATCTGATAATCGGTATAGCCTATATGGTAGAAACAATGTACTATATTTTATCAAAATTACTTGGTTTAAAAATATACAAAAATTTTCCAAAAATAAACCTAAATGTTGGTTTTCTAACCAACAAAGCTTACGTTAATAGCAAATTGAGTTATTGAAATTTGAAGGATTTAATGAAAATTCGGTAAATTTGCAAATTAGCTCCCGAACGCTTTTCAACAAATTGTTTTCAGAAACATTACTAGGACCCCACCTGGATGCACAAACCACAAGAAAAATTTCTTGTTCACAGCCCCCAAGGAAGTTATGGGATTGGGAGTGAATAGGGGTGCTGTGCGGGGTAGGCAGGGTTTAAGGGGGATATGGCTTCAAGATGTGAAAAAGACACCTTTCAAGCCTGCTTTATTCGAATTTTCTGCTCATATTTTCTTTTTACTACTTACCCCACCCAGCACCCCTATTCACTCCTGGTCCCATAACTTCCCTGGGGAGCGTAAACAAGAATTTTTTTGGGGGAATAGGGGTGCTGTGCGGGGTAGGCAGGGTTTAAGGGGGATATGGCTTCAAGATGTGAAAAAGACAACTTTCAAGCCCGTTTTATTCGCATTTTCTGCTCATATTTTCTTTTTACTACTTACCCCGCCCAGCACCCCTATTCACTCCTGGTCCCATAACTTCCTTGGGGGGTGTAAACAAGAAATTTTTCTTGGGTTTTGTAGATCCGGGGGGGGAGTCTAGGCAGGTTTCTGAAAACAGTTTTTTGAAAAGCGTTCGGGAGCTAATCTAAATTTACCGAAAATTCGCTACCAAAACGCACTTACTGAGTCCAGTTTTTTTTTCTTCTTATAAACGCATCACATTTCGATTAAAAAAATGCAAAAATGCATTAACAAATTTGTTCTACGAAAATTAGCTAAAAAAAATTATAGACCGTTAAACCATAAACTTCACTAAACCTACAAATAAATATCCAAAAAGGCACCAACTTAACTAAACTGACAGCCAAAGCATCAAAGAAAGGGTCTATTTGAAATGGATATTTTGTAAATATTTTAGTAAAATGAAGGGCAATGACGGTTGAATCTGAAACTTGAGGGTTTGCAGAACACTCTTCTTGCAACATTATCTTTTCACAATCGGTATTTGTTTCACATTCTTTGCCTAAACATTGCCAATTTTGACGTTTAAAATTGCGAGTTTGACGTTTTGAGGAAAACTCCAAAATTTGTTTCTTTAACTGCCCATAACTTCGTTGTCTTTAAAACTAGAGACCTAAATTTTGGTACAGAGTTCACTCTTTACAATACAAACACGCGTACCAAATTCGGTTGCCCTTACTTTGTTATTTATGGAGATATGATTTTTTTTTTGAAAGAAAATACAAAATTTTCCGGGAAAACCTGGTCCGATGTTTCTGGCTAACGAACTTATCCAAGCCACTTGCAAAAGGAAGGTACTCACCAAATTTGATCAAGATCAGTCCGTTATTTTTTGAGTTATCGGTTGGATATATATATATATATATATATATATATATATATATATATATATATATATATATATATATATATATATATATATATATATATTATTTTTTGTTATTTTTTGAGTTATCGGTTGGATATATATATATATATATATATATATATATATATATATATATATATATATATATATATATATATATATATATATGTGTGTGTGTGTGTGTCGAAGCAAATGAACTTGCATTCCTTATACATTATATAAATGAATAGGTTTTTAATGTTGAGCAGGTAATCAACCAAATGAACTAATCTAAATATACAGCGCTGATGAACGATTCTAAGCTCAAAAACTATCACACCAAAACTTCAAACACTGTTCTCGTCAACATTCTGTGAAATATTCACAATTGCATACATTTCTCCATTCAATTTGCAAGAATTCTGTCTTGATTTCTTTTACTAATTACTTTTCAGGTAATGTAAACTCTCAACCTATTAGGCCTTTACGAAAAGTAACCGGGTAGATATCTACCGTTTACCGAATGATACACAGTTGGCTTTATGGTAAATGGATCCTGTGCAGTAATTTTCGACCGCTTTCAAATGCGCGGTAACTAAATGACAAAACGCCAAACTGTCAAAGGTTCGTCTTTGTTGTTTGATGATATTTTGGTTTTGAACTTTAAAGTAGTAATATTAATATATCAGTATGGATATTGAAAAAATTGCTTTAGTTAATGTTGTATCTAAAATATTAGACAGCGATAGCGACGAAGAGTTATTAACAGGAGTTACGACTTATTATACATTAAAAAATTCCAAAAAGAAGCGCCACGCCATTGAAAATTATGTATCTGATGTTGCACACTTTACACTAACTACTATTAACATCCACTAAAAGCCAATACAACACCTTCACCTTCCTTCAAGTAACGATTAGGAAATGAACGAATGAAAATCAAAAACCTTAGGGTATTGGTATTGCTATTATTTATTTACATACAGTTTATAGGTTAGACTTTAGACAATTTGTATAGAGAATTAAGTTTGTTCTCTATCTAACTCAATTTACCGAATGTTTGGTTCGGTACACAAATCCTGCACCAAGTAGATACCGTATAATATTCGAACGATAGACAGAGTAACCCATTACATTTTTGAACGCTTGGGGTGTAACCGATATCTACCCGGTTACTTTTCGTAAACGCCTATTATGACGATTAACATTTCAGTCGAATTGAAAATTTGAGGGAATGGATAATGAGATTTTAATTTACATTTTCTGATTAAAAGACACTCCGAAAACGAAAGATCACATGAGTCATTTCTTCAGCATTATTACTCGTGACTGCTGTCCATTTTTTTCTCACACATGCATCGATTAACACAAATACTTCGATTTCCCTGTTTCTCCCATAAGGCTCAGTGCATATAAAAAGGAAACATGGCATTACTGATCCCACGTCATCATTGACCAATCAGTGCTTTGACGAACGTATGACCACACTGTCTTTATACAGTCACTGTAGTGTATTGACAAGAACGGGAAAACCAATGAGAAAGCACCACACAGGCTAGGACAAAAATTCCACAGAATTTCATTGTCAAGTTTTCATCAAATTTAAATACTTAGAAGGGAAAATAGGTGTGAAACAACAGAACCATAGTGGTAAAACATTGAAAAAATATGAAATGTTTCAAAAGTTTTGATGTAAATAATTCTGCAAAGTGGAGGAACCACGGCGATCCTTAAGTAGACGGGTCCCGTCATTTCATGCATTGCGAGAACGGCATTGCCAGACGGTGCTTATTGCTCTAGGGGCCTACCTGAACTGACCTTCCTGACCTACAGGACAGGTCAGGTCAGGTCAGGCAGCCCTGTAAGTCAGGAAGGTCAGGTCAGGCAGGACCCTAGAGCCATAAGCACCGTCCGGCAATGCCGCTCTCTCGATGCATAGACAGGACCCGCATTGAATATCAAATTCCAAGAGTGTTTGGCCACTGTAACGAAATAAAAGTCTTAAATGCTTTTTACACACAATCCTGCTGACCTGACCGGCGATCGTTAAGTAGACGGGTGCCGTCATTGCGAGAGTGGCATTGTTGGACAGTGCTTACTGCTCTATGGGCCTGCCTGACCTGACCTTGACCTGACATTCCAAAACACTCAGTACCCAGTAACAAGTAAATAGCTTCAAAACTGACAACAACGCCTATCTCCATCTAATGTGTCAACGAAACAACAGTCATAACCTCAGGTACAAAAATATAATTTTTTGTTGTAATCTAAAGGTTTTTATTGAGTTTATCTTTGAAAGGTTATTAAAAACTAAAGTAAATTTGCAGTTTAACTCACGGACGATTTTTAAATTTTTCTCTTAAAAAACGTGCCTAGAACCCCCCCTGGACGCACAACCCACAAGAAAAATTTCTTGTTCTCACCCCCCAAGGAAGTTACGGGACCAGGAGTGGGCGGGGTAGGAAGTAAGGAGGAAATATGAGCAGAAAATGCGAAGAAAGCGGCTTGAAAGCTGTCTTTTTCACATCCTGAGGCCATATCCCCCCTAAACCCTGCCTACCCTGCACATCACCCCTATTCACGCCAGGTCCCGTAACCTCTTTAGGGGGTATGAACAAGAAATTTTTCTCGTGGTTTATGCAACGGGGGTGGTTGTACGCACGCGTGGGGGGAAGGAAACCCCTACAGCGAAGCACCCGGAAACACACCCCAAACCCCCCCTCCTCCGAGAAAAGGGCGACCCTTAAGTAGGCGGGTTCCGTCATTTCATGCATCGCGAGAGCGGCATTGCCGGATAGTGCTTATTGCTGTAGGGGCCTGACCTGACCTGACCTTCCTGACCTACAGGGCAGGTCAGGCCAGGTCGGTGATGCTTAAGCAGACGGATCCGGTCCATGCATCACGAGAGCGTCATTTCATGCTGCTTTGGGTCCTCCCTGGCCTGACGTTTCTGACCAACAGGGCTGCCTGACCTGACCTTCCTGACCTGCCCTGTAGGTGAGGTCAGGTCAGGGAGTCCTGTTGGTCAGAAACGCCAGGCCAGGGAGGACCCTAGAGCCATAAGCACAGTCCGGCAATGCTGCATGAAATGACGGGGCCCGTCTACTTAAGGATCGCCCGAAATTTACACAAAAGAACAACAAATTTACACAAACTTACCTTAACATCTCAGGAAAATGATGTAGGTCCGGCCCTTGTATAGGCAACCTGACCTGACCTTGTAATTTGACGGCCTCGACATGGCAATTTCCTCGCCACAAAAACAACATAGGAAACAAATAACGCGTCACCGACCAAGAAAAGGGGCCACACATGCAGCTTATAAGCCACTATAATATCACTGGTCATCAACAGAACAAGGTAAACAGCACACAATTTCAGAAAAAATGTTCGTAATACAGGAATGCATGAGAAAACGTCCAAAGCGCACTGGTACTAGCGCCGTACTGAAAGCGATGTGTAAACTGTCAGTTATAATGACAATTTCCCATATTATGATTCCAGAATATTCTAGGGATTCCCAAACACAATGGACACCTTATGTCAAATGTAATGTTTAGGAGGGAATGAGACGGCACGTGACAAGACCGTACTAGGAAATTGTTAAAAAACTGTGTAATGTGTAAACAACTTTAAATGCGAATAACTCGGAAAATAAAGGAGAACAAAAGGTAACATTTGCGTCAGCGTGTAGTTAAGACACCAAACTTTATCTATCAGCAGTCGATATTTTTCAAATCGTCCGTGAGTTAAACTGCAAATTCACCAAAACTAAATATACTAGGTACATTGTTTTACTTTATTAATGTATGTACAACTGTTTTTAGGCCATATTTTATTATAATACATTAATATGTAGTTGTGGTTAAGTGCAGTGTTCCCAAAATAATATCAACGTGCGTGTAAGGTGGCAAGCTTTATTTATCAACAGTCAGTTTATCTAAAACTAACAATGGGATAATTTGCAAAATTTCTGAAAAGGGAAAACAAACGGGGCACCTTTATCAACAAGACAACACCATAGACACTCATAGAAAATAACAACTGTTTTGTGTCACAAACAATATGATCTATATTATTTCTAAATAACAAAAGAGAAAGTGCTCAATCTTTTTAAATGCAATTCACACAGAAAGGTTCACACTATTGTTACATAAAATTAATGAAATACTCATTCAATTAGGACATAACAATTTAATTAAATAATATAGATACCAGATAAGGCTATAAAATAATGAAGCTCTTGACACCAGTGGTCAGCATACCTAGATATGATAGAATCTTATATCAGATAGATGTTAATTATTTCAACCATCATATCTACCTGATTTCTTCCCTAGATATTTTTTAAAAGACACTATCTCATAGGCAAAGATGAAAATTAAAATGAATTAATTGGGATAAATCATATCTAATCAGAAAATGATGAATGCAATGTTACACACTGTATTCCTTTACGATGACACCTTGCATGTACTGAAATCTGGTAAAATCAAGAAAAATTAAATTATAGTTGCACAGTTTATTAAATACATGCCCATTAACAAACTTTATGTGTGAGATATTAGTGTTGGGCACTGACTGACTGATTCGACTCACTGAGTCGACTCCCACCAGTGAATCAAGTGAATCGATTCAGTTGCTGAAACGACTCCCGACTCCGAGTCCCGAGTCCGAGTCACCGATTCGCTCTCACTTTCAGGACTCTTGGTCACTGAATCCGAATCCGATTCACTGATTCACCACTCACCGACTCATCTCATGATTGAATCGGAATCGGACTCGGAGATTTGAGTCTGAGACTGAGAATGGGAGTTGCCACCTCGCAACAAGAATGTGTCGATTCCGATTAGGGTCTCGTACGTGACTTTTACAAAGTGGAGCGATGATATGGTCAAGGTCAATGCCATAAAGCTATAAGCCATTTTGGCGCCTAAAAAAGATTACCTGCCACCTGCATCTGCATGCTCTTTGCTTGAGAAATGCCAAAGCTTTAATTATAATTATAAATTATTGAGTATAAATTCTTATTCATACTAAGTATTAAAGTCATTTAATAGTATTAAAAATTATAATTTTCATAAAATACACATAGGTATCTTAAAAACATTGTGTAAAATAAAAGGAGAAACCTGTCCATTCTGATTATAGTTAATTTTCAATGTTAGTTGATTACCTAAATTAATAGCAGTATTCTTTTATAATGTTTTGTTTCATTATAACTTACACTTGCCTTTATTTAAGATATCTATAGAATATTAACAATTTACAATAGACGTACACCTACTCCCTTTTCCCTTCTAGTGAATTTTCTTAGAAAAAAATCACTAATGGGGAGATCTCAACTTTTGAATTTTGAATATTTTTTTCAAATGAGCGCGAATTAGGACCCCTAGAACCCATATCCAAGGTCAGTTAAAAATTTATATATGTATATATATATATATATATATATATATATATATATATATATATATATATATATATATATATATATATATATATATATATATATATATATATATATATATATATATATATATATATATATATATATATATATATATATATATATATATATATATATATATATATATATATATATATATATATATATATATATATATAAACATATAAAAATTGAAACTGGCTGCGGATATGGGTCTAGGGGTCCTAAATCGCGATCATTTGAAAAAAAATTTGCAGAGTCTCACCATCGATACCTCTCTATTAGTGCATTTAAAAAAATAAAAATTCATTAAAAAACGTTTGGAAAGTCTCACCATCGATACCTTTCTGTTAGCAAATTTTTAAAAATAAAAAATCGCTAATATGGCGTGTGTTTGTTTAGATTTAGAACAAATAACATATTAAGCTGATGTACCCAATGAAATGTTTTAAGACATATATTTCTCATTTATTCCGCATACTTATTTAATAAACGAAAAAGTTATACAATTTATTTGTTTTATTATTATTACTATTATTTCATTGCTTTTGTAACTAACAAAATCAAGCATATATTCCTTTTGCAGTATAAATATTAAGTATTGAAAATACAACTGAAGGCGGCGAGACATGAGGCAAGTATAAGTAGCAATTAGCAATGTTAAATGTTAGGGATAAGCTTTTTATAGCTGTGCGTTATTATCTTTAGGTGTCATATTTTCACTGTCTCTTTCTATATCTACAATATATAGGCATGTTAGGGTTTTGGGTTTTAGGAGTCATAAATCATAAGGCCCATGTAAAACTAGAGTGGTTAAGAATTAAGAGTGAGAAATACCCTGGTGACTGGCGACTTATTTTACGTTACGCCACGTTTTAGATTAGATTCACGATCAGGGAGCGGTTCAAGATTTGTGAGTTACAAATCACAATGCATCAATAGGATTCTTGCGACTCCGATTCAGTTATGGACGACTCATGAGTCTTGAACGAGGTGAGTCGAGTCCGATTCCGATTCAGTCATGACGACTCCGAGTCTTAAACAAATCATTCAATCATGAGTCGAGGTGAGTTGGGATTGGGAGTCGGATTCGGAGTCGACTCAGTGAATCGATTCATTTCAGTGAGTTGAATCTTGGGACTCGACTCACTTAAATGACTGATTCTGCCCATCACTATGAGATATTGAGATTTATTTCACATGAAAAAAGTTGCAGTTTTAATCATAACCACTTATTATCAAATTAGTGTTTTTATGTAAACGAAAACACTTTTAACTTTCTAAATTCAATCTCATTTGGTGGTGTGAAATATGTTTATAAATTAATGAAAACGAATTTTTCATGTCCTCTATTTAAAAATTACAAATAGGAAAATTAATGACGTGAATGCGTTAAAAAAATAACCTAGAAACAAGAGTTGAACATTACAAAACATTTAAATATAGGTCAAGTACAAAACAGTTACATTTTTGCTAATTTTTTCTCGGCTGTGGTCAAATTAAAAAAATGACAAGCAACAAAACAGTCGAAAAAAAACACTGTCAAAAACGTCAACATTTCTGAGCCACCCGAGTTCAGAATATAATTTGCATTTTTGCAAAATTAGCGATACCTTATCCGACAAAAAGTTTAGAGGGATTAAGAACGGTTTCTTTTCAAATATAATAATCAGATAGCCGCATAGAAATTCACGTAACCCGATACTTTTAACATCAAGTGTACATACCACCCACACACTCGAACTGACATGAGAAAAGTTTAAATAATGAACTGATCTTACCGATAATTCAACGCACTGGTCTGTGCCGTCTAGCAAAATAACCCTGCATTGTATAAAATGTTTGTTGCTTATCTTAGAGGGCTTAATATTCGATGGACCATCTGTATGGGATGTGTGTCGTTTTCGGCCGCTCAAGAAACGAAACATTTTGGTTAAAAAACACTCCTATGTTTATCAATCCATCACTTCTCACATTTAAACACTAAAAACACATCTCAAATCACTTCTATCACATTCGTTTAGGTTATATTTACACAACATTTCGTCTTTCATTTCATCACTGTATTTAATTAACGAGTAATTATAAATAATTATTGCTCTGGATAATATTTTACACGCACTCTAACATTACGTTGTGTAGCCATCGAGTGGGAGGGGAAGAGTATGAAAGTAAGAAAGAAAACAAGCCAAAGATCTGATAATAATAATAGGCAAATAATAATAATATTACCCAGGGTGTTAGACTGTAAAGAATACAGGACAGAGCATATAGTGACGATCTTGAAAACGGGATGGTTAACAAAAAACGCATCTCCACAATGGGCGACGGGTTATAGATTAGATAGGTTGTCTGGTAACTTTCGAACAATCAGTGAGTGGAGCGAGAATACGTCACGTGTATTCCCAATGTAAATCTAGTGGAATAATAGTGCATCGAATATTAAAATCGGCTGGCATTTTTATGTTAGTCTTTTTAAGTTATCTTCTTTTTGAACTTATAGCAAGATTAAATATTTAATAGCAAGTTAAAATCGGGACTTTTTCACATAGTAACAGAAAGTATTAAAGTTATTGTTTTTTGTTGTTGTCTAGGAAATATCAATAGAGGTAGTGATTTCTAAAATTATCTAATTACTACATGTAGTTTAAAATACATTGGCCAAACAAGCAGAGTCCTTAAAGATAGATTAACACAGCACAAAAGTGACATACGTTTACAAAAAAGAACTTGCGCTCTGTCTGAACATAATCTCGAGACTGGCCACAATATACATTTTAGTAATGTTTCTATTTTACACTATGAAATCTTAAGTAATAAAAGAATGTGTTTAGAAGAATTTGAAATTACTTTTCACGGCAATTTAATAAACTTAAAGAAATATAATAATTTTAGAAATCACTACTCCTATTTATTTTTCTTGGACAAAAACAAAAAATAAATTCAAATATACAATAGTTAGCTTCATATGTCAGTTTGGCACTTTTCACCTTCAGTCAAATTTACAAAAAGTTTTTCTCATGTTTGTTATTCCATAATTAGTTATAGTAAAACTCGTGTTATATGTAAGTATTGTAAACCTTTGTATTTTCCCTATGTAAATTGTAAACTTTTTTCTTCCCATGTTGTAGCCTTGAGAATGGAATAAACTTTTCCGAAAGCTCGGCATTTAATAAAGACTCATATTTTGCAACTGACGGCTTTCCAACAATTTTTTAAGTAAATATATATACATACATACATAAGGCATGACACACTCCGTCCTGTATTCTTTATAGTCTAAGGCCTAGAGTAGGGGGACGAGTTAGCCAGGCGTCGACAGCTGCCAACAGCTGAATTGTTATGTCAACAAATGTTAACAAACGTCAACATTATTTCACATAACAGTGCAGTACCGGCAGCTACTGGCGCATGGTGAACTCGCCTATTGTGAGAGTTCAGTAGCCGTCCGCTCAAAAAAGGACAATGCAACTCCTGGAGCCTGGTGAACTTCTTACTTATTTCGCCATCAAAGGGAATCATCATAGACATCCATTCTCTATGAGAAAGTGTGCGAGCTCATTACGCGCCAAACTCCGAAACGTCTCCAAATAATTTAAACGACCATAATATAACGTTTATGCTTTTATTTTTAGTCAGTTTTCATTAAGAGCAAGACTATTCACTAACAGAGGGGGTCACCATGGTGAGACTTTAGAAAATATCTTCAAATGAGGATAAATTAGGGTCGTCAATAATTAATTTTCCATAATAAATGCAATAATAACAATAACCCAAAGCAATGTTATAAAAGAAAAAATAAATACACTCTAAAAGGTTTATTATTAAATTGCCAAATAGTATATACTATTACATATTATTTTTAATATACAAACTAGTATTTGTTATAAAAAAAACCATAGCGAATTTTTTTTAATTTTTAATAATGTTTAGTTTACATAATAACACTTGAAGAACCCAAATCACCATAACATATTTAAAAAAATCTGATGATGCAAACTTGGTTAGTGAAACGATCGTCAGGTTTTTTTAATGTGTTGTGTTGATTTGGGTTCTTTTAAGTGTACTTATCGGTACTCATCACAGGTTCCAATCTTCACTTAATGTTAGTTTACTTCATTGGGAACAATAAAATAACTTAACCTTGAAATTTGCATAACTATTTTTATAAATTTATTAATTTTTAAGCATATTCAACTGTTTTCTTTGCCCAGAACGACAACTTGAATTAGTTGGGAACATGAAGAAAGCAACACGATTTATTTAAAAACCATAAATAATTTGATGCCCTGTCATGCGCAATTTTCAAGGATACAGTGAAGTTAGCGAGAAACATTGAAATTCAACCATGAACGGCGTGAACTGGGAAGAACCTAGCTGTGCTTTCAATATCGCAGGTCTAGCACAATGTGGGGTCGATAATAATAGGGGTAGTTATCTCTGTCGCACACACACACATAGAGATAAGATTAATTTGTAATGTGTGTATAATTTTCTAATTTTTCTACCTGGTTTTAGTTTATTCGTAGATTAAAACGTTTGGTAACGTTAACAAGTATTTTATAAAAATTAAAAAAATAAATCGGTAGTTAAATATTACTATAAAGTAAATGAGTAAGAAAGAGCCAGCAACTCCTTTTTTGCCCTATCGGTTTGTGATTAAAGTTTGGATCAACTGCCATTTATTAGGGTTGTCTTCTATTTCAAGGTTACATTTCCAATGAAGAAAATAAACGAGCGTTTTGCCATAGTAAACACCCGATTGCATTGACCATGCGCACTTCGCAGAATATTTTAAGTAACGAAATAAAAGATCACCTGGCGTGCTGTTTTCAGACAATCCTCCCAACTGACCTGCCCTAACATCAGTTTGCCTAATTAAAAGCATAATGGGAAAGGAAAATCAACCCTGCCATTCTTGTCAGCATAATGTACTTTTCCTTCTTTTAGTTTTTGATTCGGTAAGCTGATGTCAGGGCAGGTCAGTTGGGAAGATAGTGTGTAAACAGCACGTCATGGTGATCTTTTTTTGGTTACTCGAAATATTCTGCAAAGTGCGCATGATCAATGCAATCGAGTGTTTACTGTCGCGAGACGCTCGTCTTAATCAAATACTATATAATATTTGTTTTAATCTAACGATGACCTTAGATTAGATAATTAATATAAGGGTGACAGTGACAGCATAGTTAATGTTTAAGGTTATGGTTAATGGTAATGGTTTCGTGATAATTGATAATGTTAATGTTTTAGTTTTAACGTGTTGTAATTTTTAATTAGTAATAACATTAGGATTTGATTTTGTGTTTATCAATATTATATGACTACAATTAATATTATATCTTTTTTGGTTTATATTTATTTCGTACAAGGTAACTAATATTCTTTAAATTATAATTCTAGTTGGATGTTGAAGTACTACATATTTATATACATTTTAACTCTTTCGCTGCTAATGTTTTATATATCTAACAATATGAAGTCGTACAACTCTTGTGAAGGTCCAATATATAGAAATGGGTAGCATTTTAGTCTCGACCAGTTGTGGGAGATATTTCATGGACTGTAATTTTTAAGGAAAATCAGCAAATCACAGGTTGCGACTATTATCACAGTCAATGAAAAACCGTGATTGTGACATTTCATTCCATTTCTGTTGCCTGTGTACGTTACCGTAAAACTATGATTCTGATACCATATATCATCAAAATGAGTCAAAAGTTGAACCAGGTTTGAATAATGTAGGAAGACGCTTGACTTAAAGCAAAAAAAAAACAACTTTTTTTGATTGGAAAATCACAGCTAATGCACTATATAATGTACACACTTGAGGTCTGAGTATGTTGTGAGTGTGTAGCAGCAAAAGGGTTAATAGAATGTAATGGAAAAAGTAGCAATATCATGTTGATGTAAAGATTGTGATGTGGTTCTTTAAAGTCAGAGTTAATTTATAATTTATTACAATATATATATATATATATATATATATATATATATATATATATATATATATATATATATATATATATATATATATATATATATATATATATATATATGTATATATATATATATGTATATATATATATATATATATATATATATATATATATATATATATATATATATATATATATATATATATATATATATATATATATATTGTAATAAATTACCCTAAAATGTCAGGGAAATTTGTGATTTTACTCAAATGTCATGGAAATCATTCAGTAGACCTGGAAATTATGTTTGTAAACTTTCATCACTAGCAGATGCATTTTTATTTTGATTTCATATATATTATATGAATTTTCTCACGTAAATAGTTTTCTCATACCCGGGAAAATATATCTGATAACAATGCGGCTTAACTTTGGTACAAATATCAATTAAATCCCCCAATGAACACAGTGTATGCCACATCATGCACCGATATAAATAAAGCGTTCTTCATCTATCTCAAACATGTCATAT
Organism: Tillus elongatus; assembly: GCA_964006375.1. NCBI lineage: Eukaryota > Metazoa > Arthropoda > Insecta > Coleoptera > Cleridae > Tillus > Tillus elongatus. The sequence continues at coordinate 101,321,868 of OZ023270.1, forward strand.
GTACATCCCACTTTTTTTTTTTTTTTTTTTTTTTTGTTCCCTCAGGGCTCGTCCGCGGCCTTGCCGCCCCGATAGCACCGCAACCCTTGGTTGATTGTGCATTACATCCCACTTAGAATGTTCTTGAATGTTTGGGGCAGCACGTGGAGGAACTATGGAAGAAAGCTCCTCTGAGCACTGCCTGTGCAGATATCTATAAAAGAGAGAGAGGTCACCAACGGCACGTCGGTGGGCAAGGGATGGCAGCCTTTGGGTGAGAGTAGGGTCACCAATGAGACGTATAGCTCTCTTCTGAATGGAGTCCAGGATAGCGAGTGTAGAAGCGGCAGCAGCACCCCAGATGTGGGAGCAGTATTCGAGGTTTGGCCTTATTTGTGAACTATATAAGGTATAGAGATTAGCTGGTGAAAAGTATTTGCGAGCCCGGAAGAGGAAACCTAATTTCTTAGCAGCCGCTTCTGCAATTGATGAGACATGTTGGTGCCAATTGAGATTTTGATCCACACAAATGCCAACAAGTGAAAAGGACTCATTACTTTGAATAACTTGGTTGTTCATTGTGATGGTTCTAGGACTGGTGTATCTTCTATGAGAAAGAAAGCAAGACTGAGATTTGGTGGGGTTGAATTGTACAAGATTTCTACTTCCCCAGTCTAATATTTATGGGGATCCACGGAGACAGAACCCTCCATGAGTGTGCGATCCTCATCTAATTGGGCCAAAGAGACAGGCTTAGATTATTGTATATTTGAGTGGAGGGTGCTGTCGTCCGTGTAACTGTGAACTGGTTGGATGTGCTAGAGAGGAGGTCATTGATGTGGAGAAGAAACAAAGTAGGGGCTAAAGCTGAACCTTGAGGAACTCCTGCATTAATTGGATATAGTTTAGAGGAATGGCCATCCACGACAACAGAAATGCTCCGGTTGGAGAGGAAGTTTGCTGTCCAGGTACAGAGTTTTGGTGGTAGGCCATAGGCCAGAAGTTTATTAAGCAGCGCTGCGTGCCAGACCTGGTCGAATGCTTTGGATATGTCTAGAGCGACAGTCTGGGATTCACCGTGTAGTTCCATAGACTTGTTCCAAGAATAAGTGACAAAGGAAAGGAGGTCGGCAGTTGATCTGCGCTGACGGAATCCATACTGCCTGTCATCGATTAGACTGTGTTTTTCAAGAAATTTTAGTAATTCGGTGTTTATATACTTTTCCATCACTTTAGAGATGACTGAAAGAAGAGAAATAGGCCTGTAGTTGCTAGGAAGCGCTTTGGATCATTTCTTGGGGACAGGTTGTACTCGAGCAGTTTTCCAGTTACTGGGGAATATGCCTCTATTGTAAGATGTCTGAAACAGACGAGTCAGGACAAGCGCAAGTTCTGGTGCGCATTTTTTGAGAACAATTGCTGGGATCTCGTCAAGGCCAGAGGCTTTCCTGGTATTAAGAGAAGAGAGCATCTTTCGTACCTTTTTAGTTTTGAAAATGATATCCGTTATTTTATGCGTGACATGGGGGACTGTTGGTGGTTGAACATTTGGAGGTGGGTTGAGAGTAGAATTGCCGGCGAACAACGAGGCAAAAAGTTCAGCCTTGCCCAGGGCGGTAGAAACAATTTCATCCCCTGAGACAAGAGGTGGGAACGTGCTCTTGCAGAAATTATTCCCAATAAATTTAGCAAGAGTCCAGAAGGGTTTGCTGCCCTTGAAGCTTAAGAGGATTTTGTTTTTGATGTGGTTATTAAACGAGTTTTTTGCCTCAGAAAGATTGCGGACGTAGCGGTTTCTTAAGTCGTTAAATGCTTGACGGTTTTCTTAACTGGGATTGTGTAGAAGCGTTTTGTGAGCTTTGACCTTTTCAAGTCTGGCCTTGTCACAAGATTTAGAGAACCAGGGCTTTTGAGTGGCTAAAGAGGTTTTCTGTGTACGTGGAATCAATAATTCCATACCAGCTTGGATAATTTCGGTGGCGTTTTGTGAGATGTCAGAGGGCTGCGTCCAGACTTTTTTGGCAATCAATTTAATTACCTAGCGCCGCATTCTATGTTCTGTATGATTCATGGATGGATAATTCATTCAATTTAGTGTGTTGATTATTTTTTGTTACATATATATGATTTGAATTGTTTAATTTTATTTTTGTTGGTTATTTGCTATATAATTTTTTTTATATGCAGGTTTTCAACGCAGAAGGCTGAAGAAAAGTCTTTAAAACAGGATGAAAAATTAACTTTGAAAAATACAAAACATTAAGGCTGCAGATTCTTCTAGCTAAAAGTTTTCGAAATGCCACCAGAAACAAGTAACAAACTAAATGAAGCCAGCCTGGAATTGAGTCAGCTGTTACAGGAGAAAGATATAAAAATAGAGGTCGTCGACAATGAATTATTTTCAAATGAAGTCGCCACTGCGGAAACTATTTATACAGAAAAGATACCTGACAGTGAACTAAAGTCCAGACTAAAAAAGAATAAAAACCTTTGTCTACTATGTTTTTATGAAGGGGAAAGGAGATCTGACATCAGAAAGCATATGATCGAAAAACACAAAAGGGGGGACTCTTATTTTTGTACAAGGTGTCACTATAAAAATACCCAAGCAGGGCCGATGAATACACATTTTAAATTCAAACACATCGGAACACCTGGTAGTTTTAAATGTTTGCAGTGTGATTTCACGACGACCAACAGAGCATATCTTTATTGCCACCAGAAACGCCACAGACTTGGACCGTTTTCTTGTTTTCACTGTGACTATAATTGTTTTTGTAAGACTACTTTGGCAGCCCACATATTCAAAAAGCATAGAAAGGAGTTCATCAAATGTCCTGAGTGTTCATATGTATCTATTGATGAAGAGAGATTAAACGTTCATTTAAAAAGAAAACATAATATAAGCAGCTTAGAAGAATATAATAAAGAAGAGTATACTAATAAAATTGTTTATTCATGCACAAAATGCGATTATAAAAATGATAAGAAATATTTATATATGTATCACATCAAACGCAACCATAAAACTGATGAAGTTAAACTGAAAAAATGTAATTTTTGCAACTTGGAATATCAAAAAATTTACGATTTGTATGAACACCGTGCTTTAGATCATGGATTAGAAATTTACAAGTGTCAATATTGTGAATTTTGTACAAACTGGAAGAAAGATTTTGAAAAGCATTACATAAACAAACATGACACAAAAACTGAAGTATTGCAGTGTCCTGAATGCCATTATAAAACTAAATTTCAGCAGGCTTTAACACGACATCGTAGAAAAGTCCACGAAAATCCCGTGTTATTTCCTTGCCCGAAATGTCCTTATCAATCCATTCATAAAACCGACTTCAAGAAACACATAGAAATCAAACATAAAAATGAAGTGGAAACTTTTAAATGCGAGAGATGTGACTATGTGACATGTTTAGAGGACACACTCGAGCATCATAATAGGAAACACTTTGATGAAATTTATCGGGGTAAAAGTGGATTATTTAAGTGTACCCAGTGTGACGCTGTGTATGCACACCGAATCAATATGAAGTATCATCTCAAAAGGTCGCACGAAGATAACTTTATGAAGTGTGCAAACTGCTGCTACAAAACTAAGGTTAGACGTTGTCTTCTTGCTCATATAAGAGAAAACCACGTTAAAGGTTACCTAATAAAGAAAAGACAGCGAAAATATGTCCGTAAACCTCGACGGAATATTAAGTACAGCTGTCCCAATTGTTCATATTTTACTTCTGAAAAGTCTTCATTAAAACATCATCAGTTACGGCATGTTACAGAGGAGGGCAGAGCACAATGTTTACTGTGTAATTATACCACGAAATTCAAGTTTCGCTTGATCCGTCACTGGGATCTTAACCATGTTCAAACCTGCAAAGTATGGCGATGTCTGCATTGCGATTTTGAAGCAAAGAAAAGGGACAGTTTGGTTTCACATCTGAGACTCCGTCATGACCCTTATCAGTTTTCTTGTTTGACGTGTGATTTTAAAGCGAGAACCAAAGAAAAACTCGATAGCCATTTTAATGTAGAACATGATTTTAATTGTTATGTGCTCATGAAACGCTTGCGAACAAAAAGTAACAGGTTCTACACACTAGTAATGTCAGAAGTTTGTAACAAAGAGTATCTACCAAGCAAATCTTAACTTTCAACTGCTAACATCGAACATAACCACTAACGTGTGGTCTGTCAGACCGCAATATTTCTATGTATGTCGAGATGAAAATCTGAATCACACAACTTATAAAATTAGAATAATATATTGAATAAAGCTTTAATGCAGGAGTCCCTCAAGGTTCAGCTTTAGCCCCTACTTTGTTTCTTCTCCACATCAATGACCTCCTCTCTAGCACATCCAACCCAGTTCATTGTTGACGACAGCACCCTCCACTCAAATATACAATATTCTAAGCCTGTCTCTTTAGCCCAATTAGATGAGGATCGCAGACTCATGGAGGGTTCTGTCTCCGTGGATCTCCAAAAAATATTAGACTGAGGAAGTAGAAATCTTGTACAATTCAACCCCACCAAATCACAGTCTTGCTTTCTTTCTCATAAGGGATACACCAGCCCTAGATCCATCATAATAAACAATCAAGTTATTCAAAGTAATGAGTCCTTTTCACTTGTTGGCATTTCTGTGGATCGAAATCTCAATTGGCATCAACATGTCACATCAATTGCAGAAGCGGCTGCTAAGAAATTAGGTTTCCTCTTTCGGGCTCGCAAATACTTTTCACCAGCTAATCTCTATACCTTATATACTTCACAAATAAGACCAAACCTCGAATACTGCTCCCACATCTGGGGTGATGCTGCCGCTTCTACACTCGCTATCCTGGACTCTATTCAAAAGAGAGCTATACGTCTCATCGGTGACCCTACCCTCACCCAAAGGCTGCCATCCCTTGCCCACCGACGTGCCGTTGGTGACCTCTCTCTCTTTTATAGATATCTGCACGGGCACTGCTCAGAGGAGCTTTCTTCAATAGTTCCTTCACCTGCTGATCTACCAGGGGAACAGAGCGAATGCACCCTTTTACTGTCCAGGTCACCAGACATAGAACATCTTGTTATGCCCGCTCTTTTGTCCCGAGGACTTCCAAGTTGTGGAATTCCTTGCCGGCAAATGTTTTTCCTTCTCCTCCAAACCTTCAAGTCCAGAATTAACAAGTTGCCTCTTTCCTCCTTGTCGACACTCACGGTACGATAGTATTTAGGCTGTAAGCCCTCGTGGTGTGTTGAAATTTAAAAAAATAAACTAAACATGAAAATTCATATAATAAACTCAAAACAGAACAAAATAGACAATTTCTCAGTACATCTAAGGAGTAGTCAATTAACATTAAAAAAAATCTTCACACCTTGCCCGAAACACAATTTATACATATTTTCTTTCAACATTGCAGACATATCGGCTTCATACACGATGAACACGCATACTGGATCTTTCTTTTCAATTTTGTGGGGCACTTATATAGCAAGTAGCTTTTTTTTCAAGACGGTCATCAAGGTTTATTTCAGACACGCCGATTTGATCTTTTTCAATCAACCTTGAGATATTGTCTAAGGGATTTTTGTATTTTCACACCTTCTTTCCCACTTAGGAACGACTAAACATCTAGCCAAATGTTTTAAAAGGTCTTTTCTCTCAATATCTGGAACATCCCTGTAACTGGTATACAGAAAACATTGCATTGATGGTACTGACATCAAGCAGCATGGAAAATATTGCCATTGGCCACCTACGTGTTCTGCAAAAGCCTCGATTACCTAGGAATGGTGATCCTAACACCCCAGGAAATAGGTGAAATAATCCCCAAAAAGATAGTACACTACATAGTCTGAATTTTTTGGGAAACTATTAGGAAAAAGTCACTAGGATCGCAGCGCTGGGAGGCCAAAGACCTATACGACTTATTAAAAACAATCCACAATAGGTTATTATTTAGTGTTTTCAAATAAATTTACATTTATTAATGGTTACCTATATATTTTTTAAATATCTGTTTGAATATCTATGTGACGATTGTCGTTGTTAATTATTAGTAAATATATTTTAAATTAATAAAGAATTTTATAAAACAATTAAATGTTTTGTCATATACTCAAACCTGGTAATGCCACTTTGGTATCGTCCTATACCTTTTCTCTTAATTTTAAATAAGGTATTCCATAATATAATGAGCGAGCGCTACCAGCTGCCAGCAGCTCCACTGTTGTCAAAAAATGCTTTTATTTGTCATGATTTTTTGACTTTTTTAATTTCAACAACACACCACGAGTGCTTACAGCCTAAATACTATCGTACCGTGGGTGTCGACAAGGAGGAAAGAGGCAACTTGTTAATTCTGGACTTGAAGGTTCGGAGGAGAAGGAAACATGTGCCGGCAAGGAATTCCACAACTTGGAAGTCTTCGAGACAAAAGAGCGGGCATAACAAGATGTTCTATGTCTGGTGACCTGGACAGTAAAAGGATGTATACGCTCTGTTCCCCTGGTAGCTCCTCTAAGCAGTGCCCATGCAGATATCTATAAAAGAGAGAGAGGTCACCAACGGCACGTCGGTGGGCAAGGGATGACAGCCTTTGGGTGAGGGTAGGGTCACTGATGAGACGTATAGCTCTCTTTTGAAAGGAGTCCAGGATAGCGAGTGTAGAAGCGGCAGCTGCACCCCAGATGTGGGAGCAGTATTCAAGGTTTGGCCTTATTTGCCAATTGAGATTTCGATCCACAGAAATGCCAACAAGTGAAAAGGACTCATTACTTTGAATAACTTGGTTGTTCATTGTTATGGGTCTAGGGCTAGTGTATCTCTTATGAGAAAGAAAGCAAGACTGAGATTTGGTGGGGTTGAATTGTACAAGATTTCTACTTCCCCAGTCTAATATTTTTTGGAGATCCACGGAGACAGAACCCTCCATGAGTCTGCGATCCTCATCTAATTGGGCTAAAGAGACAGGCTTAGAATATTATATATTTGAGTGGAGGGTGCTGTCGTCCGCGTAACTGTGAACTGGGTTGGATGTGCTAGAGAGGAGGTCATTGATGTGGGGAAGAAACAAAGTAGGGGCTAAAGCTGAACCTTGAGGAACTCCTGCATTAATTAGATACAATTTAGAGAAATGGCTATCCACGACAACTGAAATGCTCCGGTTGGAGAGGAAATTTGCTGTCCAGGTACAGAGTTTTGGTGGTAGGCCATAGGCCGGAAGTTTATTAAGCAGCGCTGCGTGCCAGACCTGGTCGAATGCTTTTGATATGTCTAGAGCAACAATTTGGGATTCACCGTGTAGTTCCATAGACTTGTTCCAAGAATGGGTGACAAAGGAAAGGAGGACTATAGTCAGCCTTTCAACACTACTATAGCCGTATCACTTTAGATGCATTTTTGCTGCAATTAGTATGCCATACTGAAGAGCTCTAATGAGAGCGAAACTGGTCTACGGTTCTAATTGTTGCGAGAATACATCTAGCCTTACATACTTTGTCCCTATATTGGGGTAGAAATGGGCCAGGGCTGACAATTTTCTAAATTGTTAGTTAGTTGTATACAGTCTAAATTTTTTTAACAATTTGTGTTATTTGTAGCTGGCGTGTCAACATACTACTTGGTTCCGCAACTAGGTGGCGGCACGTCCACCCCTCACTTAGTGCTTAATCAAATATAAAAAAACCATATCTTGATATATTTTTATTTGCATCAATATATACATACCATTTAATATACACAGTTGTAAATTTACATTTATCTAAAATAATAAATCAGGGACTGGAATTCTTAATATATACCCACCATCTCCAACACTCGACTAGACTCATAAAACCGGTATTGTTTTCCTGGTAACCAATTAGATGCCCTCCTTATGAATGAATAACGAACTGTGTATTTAGTTTTTTAATTTAGGTTACTAGATGTATTTTTTTCTATTCAATTTTCTTATAAATTTTAAAACCATAGTATTTTTGAATAGAGAATAAATACATTTCATCAAAATACTAAAATTCATATTAAAAGTATTACATATCGTGTGTGTTTTGTTTCTTTAATTTCAGCCTATTTACGTGACTATGGCCCATCACTGACACCAGGGAGCAGTTTCACCTCACTATCCTGGAAATTTTGCCACACCCCTGCTTTCTGTAAGCCCCGATTACATTATGAATAGTATATTCTTGCTAAGTTCGGTGGAAAACAATTAAGTACCATTGGAATTAGTCTCCCAGCATGATGTCATGTGTATATATATATATATATATATATATATATATATATATATATATATATATATATATATATATATATATATATATATATATATATATATAATATAGCACTGTTTGCATTCAAATTATATTATACCTACATACTATGACCAGTGTCTCAAAACTTGTTTTTGCTCGGACAAAATGGAAACCAAGAAATCTTACTAGAATCATATGTAAGACAGAGATTCATCATATGGCTCCAATAAAACAAAAGCTTGGGTGAAGAAGACTCTAATGTATCTGATTTTGCAAAAAATAGAAAAAATAATAAAATAAGCATAGATACAAAAATTATAGTGCCATCTTTCACATCACCTAGCGGTGAGTGGTAGAACTTTGTTTAATAGAACTGCGATCAGATTTTGTGCATCAGCTTTCGCACAAATATAGAGGTATCTGTAATTTCAATAAGACAGAAACAGTAATCAATTTCAAACAATGTTACCAGTATTTAGACCCATAATAACCTTGTCTTCCAGCCCCTGAATTTTAAAACTCTCACCTAAAACACTTTACACAGCACTGACATGGATCGGATGTCCGGAATCACTAGACAGTGACTCACTAACTTGGTCTCCAGATACATTATTCATTTCAACTTGTTGATCTCCAGCGTTCTTCAATTTATGTCGCTTGGAAAGACCTGGCAGTTTAGGCAGATGTTTCAGAGCACTCACTGATGACCCTTTTACTTTTGCTTTATCGGTTTCTTCATGTTCTTCAGTAATAGAATCCAGAAGAGCATCTGATGGTGGTTCGTCTAAAATCGGTATATCATCTGGCAGCTTTTTCGTTCTGAACGATGCATTAGTTATCATCGTTTTCGAAATACTCTGATGTGTAGACCTTGTAGTGATAGAAACAGTGCTTGGTGACTTCTTAACAAGATTTTTAATTGCTCTGCCCACAAGTATCACATCTGTGTATGTTTCATAGTAGGCCCTGTTAATTATATCGTCTAGTGCGTGTGTTGCCCCATTTAGACCTCTTTCTGCACCATGATAAACAACGTGAAGCAATTCCATAAGAAAATTACTTGAAACAGGTATACGGTTGATGTGTCCATTGAAAGAATAATCACTATTCACTGAGCTACCTGAATTTCCTGTACTGAAGCCTCGGGTTACTAAGTTTGATATTCCCCGGCATGTATGTTCCACTCCTTGAGTCACTACCCCAGCAAGTTGCTCGTTATATAAAAAAACTAGAGCGGTTATCACACGCTGGCGATTCTGAGCATTCAGGCATTCGACTTGTGGGAGCGGCCCCCAATTCACTAACTTACTGTTACATTCTTCATATCTTCTCAATGAATTTTCAGCCATAAAAGCCGGTTCTAAGCTGCTTGAATCATGATATATTGATGATTGAGCTAAACTTGGTATTCGAAACGAAATAGTCCTTGGTTGCCCTCTAGAATCTATAACCTCCAAGTTGTACATGCTGAGTAATAGTGTTTGTACAGACGTGTAGGATTTGTTGACCAGATACATGAAAACAAGGACTGGAATGTATTGCATGCTGAAGTTTTTCAACTGTTTTTCACCTGACCTATAAAAATCGAGGAGCTGTCTACAGATTCCATCGATCAAAGTGGTTTTGTATTTGTAAAATTCGGTGATGGTATCGTATAAAGCGATCATTATTTCTTGGTTTTGTTCTTGTTCAATTGCATATGTGTGTATCTCACTTTCTGTGAGGGAATCGAATTCTTCCATCCATTCCAGTATCAGCAGATCAGCCATGATTTAACAGGAACGTTACTAACGAAGCTGTATTTTCAGAATAATTTAGGTATACACTATTTTTTCTTCTCAACTTGAGAAAACAGAAAATATCTTGACTATAAAATAACAACAGACTTGCCTCTTTCTAAGAAAAATACACTTACATAAATAATTAGCATTTATATCAATTATGGTGCTCGTCAGTTATTTGAAGAGACATTATACATCAGGCAAAATAACTGACAATATTGATTAATAAATTAAATCATGAGTATTTTCAATAAATTAGTAGGTACTTAAGTTCAGAGTTCAGGGATAATAATCATTTTGGGTTTGGGCATTCTTCCACTTCACTGACCACTGACATGACAATTGACATTGGCAGCTGGCAATCATCAAGACAGAAGACAGTGTAGGTCAAGTTACTCGCGAAATGCAAAATCACAGAGAAAACTAACCCTATAGAGCTGTCCAGAACACGTGATTTAAATACCACCAATATGGCCGCTGGTATGCATACAAACACAAACTCGTGCTCCGTGGATGTTAACTCCTGAAAGTGTGCTTTGCGCATGTTTAAAATGGCTTGTGTTGACAAGAGTGAATATCTATTATCACTGTAAAATGAAAATGAAGACGATGCTAGAAGATATGGAGAGAAAATTCGTATTATTGAAGGAATTGATCCCTATACTCTGACCACGGGCCCAATGACTCCTTGTGAAGAACTATATAGTTTCCCACCAGTTGATGCTCTCGATATCGTTAACTATTTAGAGCTTACCCACAGTTTTTTCACTAATCAACAAATGAAAGCTCATAAAAGTCTCTCTGCTTACAAATATTTTGAAGCAGGGTTCGTTCAAAAATTGGAGCTCATGTAATTGTTGCACAGGTAAATATAAATTTACTTTTTTAAATCAAAATTGCAATCAAGGGCTTCTTGTTTGTGGTGCTTTAGAATTGGCTAGATATATTATGCAAGTTCGTAAGCCACATTTCGCCCTTGCTTTCGTGTCTTAAAGTACAACGTTCTTACGCATGATCCAAAGTATACCTACTATGTGGAAAGTCAGTTAATTTTAATTTAAGTTGAATAGTGATTACATTTTTCAGTTTGTGTTTCAGGTAAAGCATTCCCAAAGAATGTACAACCCTCCTTTGAAAGTATGGGTTATTTGCCAGACAGATGGGTCTGTTGTTTCTACGCATTGTACTTGTATGGCAGGTGCTTCTGAAGTGTGTAGTCATATTGGTGCTGTCTGGTATGGTTTGGAGTTCATGCACCAAGCAACACAAAATGTATCTCCAACAGATGTTAAAGCCAAGTGGATTATACCATCTGTGACAAACGTTGATAGCAACTCGCTTTATCACTCTCTTTGAATCTTCTCCATATCTCATGAGTAGAGAAGGAATCCAGTCAGGATTATTTTGATCTATTAATTCAGCTGGTTTTCCTACAATTTAAGTAATACCTCTTGTAAACGTGAAATCAAAGCTGAATTGAAGTTGTACCTGTGATAAAATGCTTACTGCATACTCTGCTATACTTTAGTGTAAATTCTGTTATATCTTTTCTTTTAATTGCGTGTATCCACCTTAATCTCCGAATTTTTGGAGAGCTCATTCAACTCTGGTTTATGTGAAAATTGTAGTACACTCGGTATTCTGAAAAACTTGAATCTATCGCGATTACCACGACTTCCGCATTTCACAACACAACACGTCTGAGGCATATTTTTGAAGTTAAAAAATAGTACTTTATTTGATAACACACTATTGTCTACTATATTTATATTTACACAAATTTCAAACTAATGGGAACATTTATAAACAATTTACAAACTAGACTCTTTAAAAAACACGAGAACGTCATACACCGCTCTTCAAACCAATAGAGTAGTTCCAAATGTGTGCCTACCAGCAGCCATATTAGAATCGTGATGACAGCATCTCGGACAGCTCAATTGGTTTATTTTAAATAGCATCCTAATATTATTTAAAATGGACCAATAGGAATCAGTTTCGCAATTCGGGAGCTTATGAACCTAGCTTTAGGAAAAACATAAAACTCCTAGAAATTATTAAATATATCGGTAATTTGAATTTGAAATCCTTCTATTCAAATCTATATAGCAGTTCCCATCATCATTACAATCTAAGGGCGATGTTGCCCTGTCGTTGCAACCATGATTTTCTGTTTCCAGACTTAAATATAAGTTATACAGAAATTATTGTAAAGAAGTAAATACTTCTACCCATATATTTTATATTTATGTGCCACAAAAATGATTGTTGTTTGAATGTAAGACTAGATGCATTCTCGCAACAATTAGAACCGTAGGCCGGTTTCACTCTCATTAGAGCTCTTCAGTACGGCATACTAATTGTAGCAAAAATGCAAAACGATAGCCGTGTTATTTTTGGTGCTTTTTTGCTACAATTAGTATGCCGTACTGAAGAGCTCTAATGAGAGCAAAACCGGTCTACGGTTCTAATTGTTGCGAGAATGCATCTAGTCTTACATACTTTGTCCCTATATTGGGGTAGAAATGGGCCAGGGCTAACAATTTTTTAAATTGTTAGTTAGTTGTATACCGTCTCTATTTTAAACACTCTGTGTTATTTGGAGCGGGCGTGACAACATAGTACTTGGTTCCGAACTAGGTGGCGACACGTTCACCACTCACTTAGTGTTTTAAGACTAGCTATACGATAGCCGTGTTATTTTTTGTGCATTTTTGCTACAATTAGTATGCCGTACTGAAGAGCTCTAATGAGAGCGAAACCGGTCTACGGTTCTAATTTTTGCGAGAATGCATCTAGTCTTACATACTTTGTCCCTATATTGGGATAGAAATGGGCCAGGGCTAACAATTTTTTAAATTGTTAGTTAGTTGTATACCGTCTCTATTTTAAACACTCTGTGTTATTTGGAGCGGGCGTGACAACATAGTACTTGGTTCCGAACTAGGTGGCGACACGTTCACCACTCACTTAGTGTTGTTTGAATGCTTTATAATTATAAAAGTAGGTTTTATTTGTATTTTCGTTTACATTCCTTATTGCCACGTAATTAATTCCTACAGTACAGTATTTTTCATGGAATTTGAGTTGTCGTTTCAAACTGGGTTCATACATTCGCGAATTGCGAAATCGCAGCGAAACGTATCCCTATTGGTTTACTTCAAATAATATCGTAATATTTTTTGAAATGGACCAATAAGAATTAGCTTCGCAATTCGCGAGTGTATGAACTAAGTTTAAGGGATGACAAAAAACGGCAATGAAACTATAATGCGTTTTTGAATAAAAATTTGACCGCCAAACATAAATCTAATGAACATTACCAATATTTTCCATGGACCCTATTATTTTCTGAGAATTTTATCTTTTGTTTGTTCATAGAGAAATAACTTCAATTTTAACATGTGGGAATCAATGGTTGCTAGTCGTGATTCGGAAAATACCAAAAATTCGTGACAAAATTCAAAATATATAATATATTATTTACCGAAATATTTACATAGGTTATTGTTATTATTTATAATAAATCTGCAAAACTTCTAAAGTTATAGGGAAACCATTATAGTTTAAAAAATGATTCAACCACCAGAAATAAAAAAACTGGATGAATCAGTTATTAATAGAATAGCTGCAGGGGAAATTATTCAAAGACCAGCTAATGCTTTGAAAGAATTGATCGAAAACAGGTATGTTTTTCTTTCATGCAATTTCTCTTTTCAAAGAAACGTCTTTATTATTTTAGCTTGGATGCTAAAAGTACAAATATTCAGGTTACAGTTAAAAATGGAGGTCTCAAATTATTACAGGTGGGTCCTCTTGAACTATTAAAAGCTAAATTTCCTTTTATTATTATTTCACAATTAGAAGTAATGTACTGTTTCTTTTTAGATTCAAGACAATGGGGTTGGCATTAGAAAAGAAGACTTGGACATAGTATGTGAACGATTCACAACATCTAAACTCAGAGCTTTTGAAGACCTACAGTCTATAGCGACCTATGGGTTCCGTGGTGAGGCTTTAGCGAGTATAAGTCATATTGCACATTTGACTATAATTTCCAAATCCAGCACTGCTATATGTGCTTATAAGTAAGTTAACTACGAAATAATGTCTGCTTTAAATTTATGAAATCTCCTTTTTTAGAGTGTCTTATATTGACAGCAAGCTACAAGATGCCCCTAGACCAATTGCGGGTAATCAGGGTACTATTATAATAGTAGAAGATTTATTCTATAACATGAATGTGCGTAAAAAGGCTTTACGTAGTCCCGCAGAAGAATATCAAAAGGTGTCAGAAGTAGTGAGCAAATATGCTATACATAATGCTACTGTAGGTAAGATATAAAACCTTCTTTATGTAGCATATGATACGAATATTCTAGAAATATACAGCGTGTGGAGTCAATTTAACAAAATTCGCCAATCTGGTGGGGAGCTTTTTTTCTTTGTCAATGTTTGAAATTCTGATGATTTTAAATAACACAGCTCTAATACGTGTATTTAGTTATTCGGAACGACAAAGTTTTTTAAAAATTAATAAGAGTAATAAAAGTTTTAGAATTAAAGTCCACATAGAATGAAATACTAATTTTTTAAATCCGCCAATAGGTTAAAAAATTATGTCACATGTTAAGGGTGAATCATCCCTTATCAACCCTTTAAAATGCTTTAATTGATTTTCTATTACTGTCGATTATTGCTCTTGGTACACTCAAAAAGTGTACCAAATTTAGTTCTTCCAAGTTCAAGCATAACTGAGATATTGATTTTTTTCGAAATTAGAAACCCCCATTTTGAAGGCCTATAACTTCTCAGGGGTGCAACTTAGTATAGGAGTAAGTTGTGTTAAATCACAATATTTTGGGTTCCCATACATGCTCCTGCACTGTGTCGGTTCTTTGCGAAACACCCTGTATCTTTTTTTTTCTCCCTCAGAGCACGTCCGCGGCCTCGCCGCCCCGACAGCACCGCAACCCTTCCACCCAAGGGGAAAAGGTCAAAGCTCACATAAAGCTTCTACACAATCCCAGTCAAGAAACCCGTCAAGCATTTAAGGACGCAAGAAACTGCTATGTCCTCCGCATTCTTTCTGAGGCAAAAAACTCGTTTAATAACCACATCAAAAACAAAGTCCTCTTAAGCTCCAGCGGCAGCAAACCCTTCTGGACTCTTGCTAAATCTGTTGGGAATAATTTCTGCAAGAGCACGTTCCCACCTCTTGTCTCAGGGGATGAAATTGTTTCTACCGCCCTGGGCAAGGCTGAACTTTTTGCCTCGTTGTTCGCCGGCAATTCTACTCTTAACCCACCTCCAAATGTTCAACCACCAACAGTCCCCAATGTCGCACATAAAATGACGGTTATCACTTTCAAAACTAAAAAGGTACGAAAGATGCTCTCTTCTCTTAATACCAGGAAAGCCTCTGGCCTTGACGAGATCCCAGCAATTGTTCTCAAAAATTGCGCACCAGAACTTGCGCTTGTCCTGACTCGCCTGTTTCAGACATCTTACAATGAAGGCATATTCCCTAGTAACTGGAAAACAGCTAGAGTACAACCCGTCCCCAAGAAAGGATCCAAAGTGCTTCCTAGCAACTACAGGCATTTTTCTCTTCTTTCAGTCGTCTCTAAAGTGATGGAAAAGTATATGAACACCGAATTACTAAAATTTCTTGAAAAACACAGTCTAATTCACGACAGGCAGTATGGATTCCGTCAGCGCAGATCAACTGCCGACCTCCTTTCCTTTGTCACCCATTCTTGGAACAAGTCTATGGAACTACACGGTGAATCCCAGATTGTCGCTCTAGACATATCCAAAGCATTCGACCAGGTCTGGCATGCAGCGCTGCTTAATAAACTTCCGGCCTATGGCCTACCACCAAAACTCTGTATGTGGACAGCAAATTTCCTCTCCAACCGGAACATTTCTGTTGTCTTGGATGGCCATTCTTCTAAACTGTATCCAATTAACGCTGGAGTTCCTCAAGCTTCAGCTTTAGCCCCTACTTTGTTTCTTCTCCACATCAATGACCTCCTCTCTAGCACATCCAACCCAGTTCACAGTTATGCGAACGACAGCACCCTCCACTCAAATATATAATATTCTAAGCCTGTCTTTTTAGCCCAATTAGATGAGGATCGCAGACTCATGGAGGGTTGTGTCTCCGTGGATCTCCAAAAAATAGTAATGGGGTGTTGCTGCCGCTTCTACACTCGCTATCCTGGACTCCATTCAGAAGAGAGCTATACGTCTCATCGGTGACCCTACCCTCACCCAAAGGCTGCATTCCCTTGCCCACCGACGTGCCGTTGGTGACCTCTCTCTCTCTTTTATAGATATCTGCACGGGCACTGCTCAGAGGTGCTTTCTTCTATAGTTCCTCCACCTGCTGCCTCCAACAGATCTACCAGGGGAACAGAGCGAATGCACCCTTTTACTGTCCAGGTCACCAGACATAGAACATCTTGTTATGCCCGCTCTTTTCTCCCTAGGACTTCCAAGTTGTGGAATTCCTTGCCGGCACAGGTTTTTCCTTCTCCCCCAAACCTCCAAACCTTCAAGTCCAGAATTAACAAGTTGTCTCTTTCTGGTGTGTTGTTGAAATAAAAAAAATTAAAAAAATGTAGGTACAAATAAAATATTAGCAAAGCCACACACAATTTTTTCTAATAGATTAAAATACCAAGTCACAAGAATATTTGTAAATTATTTACAGCTATAAAAGTTACAGAATGCACAACGCATCCTATAAAATAATAAGGATTCACTAAACATACAATTTTTTCTAATAAAACAAAAAATCCTAAGTCACCTAAGAATATCTCTAAAGTTTCAGAATGCACGATGCGTCTTAGGTGGGCTCCACACTCGCGGCGTGAAGGCCGCGAATGGGAGTGTGGAGGTTTTCGCGGTTTACGTTCGCGCGTCGCGGTTTTCCCCGCCCGGTGTCGGTTTTCTGTCCCGCGACAAAGGAATCGCCGACGGGAACGCGAACGTCGCGAATGTGGAGCCCGCGTAAGTTTTCTGTCCCGCGACAAAAGGATCGCGGAGCGCGAACGCGAACTTGTATTTGCGTCGCGAGTGTGGAGCCCGCTTTATAAAATAATCTAAATACACTGTTGTACAGTTGCTAAAAGTCAACTAACAGAATACGGAACAAGGGGCTGTATTTCTCTGGTATTTTTTTCAATGAAGAACCTTTCCAGTTACCAAAGCATGCGTTTTATGATTCATTATTCAAAACTTCGTTTATTGCCACTAAAAATATATAATAAGTACCTGTATTGCTGGTGCCATCTTTCAACAAACAGTTAGAAACGTAGAAACATAGAATTATATTCTGTAAAGAAGCTAAATCATCATATCAATACAGGAATATATGCGTTTTGGTCCCGCATTACAGATCTCTGTGGGGCAACATACTGTAATTTATGTAGGCTACTGGTTCACAGCGATATTTCAGAGTTCTGCATATTTAATTTTTGTTTGCCTACTTAGATAGTCTTTTGCTTACTGGAAAGAGATAACTAGTTATCAATATTACCCTCGTATATTTTATTATTTCTTGAAATTGTTTACAGGTTTCTGTTTAAAGAAGTCTGGAGATAACAATGATATCAGAACTATGCCGGATTCTACTTGCAAGGAAAACATAAGGATTATCTATGGAAATTCTATAGCAAGGTAATTTTATAAAACACAGCTACTACTACTACTACTACGGGAGGCTTTACAAGCTCGAGGGTGTAAACTTACTTCCCCGGCTGTAACATAATAACCAATCACCTCCGGACTGGGAACACTCAGAAATAGAGGCGCCTTATAGGCGGGCATCTAGAGTAGACTGGACAGTCGCTAAAGAGGTGGTTACTTGGAGCAAAATCACATGGGCCATTAACAGCTTTAAGTCTCACAAATCCCCGGGATTTGATGGAATAATGTCCATCATGCTCCAACAGGGGATAGATATACTGGCGCCGGCGCTTACCCTCATTATGAGGGCCAGCCTGGCTCTGTGGCACATTCGGAGGGCATAGAGACTGGCCAGGGTTGTATTGATTCCTAAACCTGGGCGTCCAACAGACCAGGAAAAGTCCCTGACACCAATAAGTCTCATGTCCTTGCTAAAAACAATGGAAAAACTGCTCGACCGGCACATTAGGGGTGGTGTACTGGAAGCATATCCTCTACACTGCGGACAATATGCATACAGAGCAGGAGTCTAAACAGAAACAGCACTGCACCAACTGGTGCTAAAACTGGAGAACAGGGAGGTGGTGCTGTGGGCCTTCCTAGACATAGAGGGGGCCTTCAGCAACACCTCATTTGAATAGGTTCTGGCAGCTGTCAGGGAGCATGGAAAGACGAGACCTGCTGCAGGTGGAATGGTTCCATGCTCAGGAACAGGGCGGTGTTCACCTTACTCGCGGGAGGGACTCTGCTGGAGGCGGTCGCGGTGGAGTGTCTGCAGGGGAGCGTTCTGTCTCCCTTGCTCTGGTGCCTAGTCGTGGATATCCTGATAGGGAGGCTCTCGGGAGGGGGTATGAGGTACAGGGCTATGTGGACGACATTGTCATCATAGTCCGAGGAAAGGTTACACAGTCAGTGTGGGAGCACATGCAGACAGCACTGAAAGTGGTGGAAAGATGGACGGTTGGTCAAGGGCTCGAGGTGAGCCCCGAGAAAATAACTATCATACTGTTTCAACTCTTCACTCTATATGGTAGGAACATTCCAATGGCCAGGGAGGTAAAATATCTCGGGGTTGTATTGGACTCTTAAGCTAACCTGGAATGGTCACATTGAAAAAATACTGCGTAAGGCAGTCATGACCTTAGCCGTCACTAGGGGGCTATATGGAAAAACGTGGGGACTAAGACCTAGTATGGCCCACTGGCTGTAGAAAAGGGTGGTCAGACCATTGTTAACATACGCGGCACTGGTATGGTGGCCTAAGGTGACACAATCCAGTGCCAAACAAAAACTAGGCAAGATCCAAACGATGGCTTGCCTAAGCATCACAGGAGCCATGTCTTCAACCCCAACAGCTGCCATGGAGGTGTTGCTGGATCTCCCCCCCCCCCCCTACACTTAGTTATTATGGGGGAGGCCAGGCTAGGAGTATACAGACTAGCTTGCAATTGTAGACTGAAGATCAACCCAGGCTTCAGGGGTCACTGCAAAATTCAGGAGATCGTGAAGGAGCCCATGCTTGAAATGAGGTCAGTCTTCGCGAGCCCGCGAATCTGCACGGAAACTTTACAGTGGAAATCGCCGACAGCGAAGTATGGCGGAAGGAGACGCCGGGCATACCACGGGACGCGCTCGTCTGGTTCACAGACGGATCCGGCGGGGAGCGTGGGACGGGGGCAGGTGTTTATTCGAAAGGACCGAGGGTAAGTCATAGTATTTCCCTCGGGGCGCATGCAACGGTCTTTCGGGCCGAAATGTACGCCATCCTGCACTGTGTGCGGGAGAACAAGAAGAGGGGCTACACCAACAAGCAGATCCTTTTGGACTTTCCAATGGTCTTACATCCTTGTTTACCTCCTCAATATGTACCATTATGTCTGGTCTGCTGGTTGTTCTTCTGTCCTGTTTCATGCTTCTTCTGGTGTCCCACAAGGATCTGTACTTGGTCCTCTTCTCTTCAACGTTTTTATTAATGATTTGGATTCTGTGTTTTCTGTTCCTCATTTATTGTATGCTGATTACCTAAAAAAAAATCTAAATATCAATTCTCTTGTCAACTGTCAGGTCATACAGCACAACCTTGATAGGATTTCGGAATGGCGTGACATAAATAAGTTACCTCTAAATCTTTCTAAATGTAGTGTTTTGTCTTTTTCCAATAAACATCACTTGCAGGTTTTCACTTATAAGGTGAATGGTGAAAATCTTATACGTGTGTCTAATATTACTGACTTGGGTTTGATCATGGATCTACACTTGAAGTTTAATTTACATCTGAACAATATCCTTAGAACTTCTATGTAAAGCCTGGGATTTGTTGTTAGAAGCGCTGGAAATTTTTCATCTACTGAAACTCTTATCTGTCTATATAATGAACTCATGTTGAATATGTCAGCTTGTGCTGGATGCCCTTCTATTCCTGCCACATTACTCTTCTAGAATCTCTCCAGCGTAGGTTTATGAAATATTTGTCTTATTTTGTTGACAAAGTTTATCCACAAAGAGGCATATCTTATAATTTGTTACTCACTAGATTTAGTTTTATGTCGCTTGCCGACAGGAGAACTCTTTCAGGTCAGTGTTTTTTATTTAAGCTTATTCACGGAATTATTGATGCACCTGAACCTCTCCCAGCTGCCTTTTCGCTCTCCTCTCCACGGCTGTCAGACTCATTCTACTCATACTTTTTTACTTCCGATTTCCAGGACTAATCTGCTTTTGAAATCGCCCTTGTATTCTATTTGTGCAGAATATAATTCTTCCGCTACTGACATATTTAGTCATGCTAATGTTAGGTCCTTTTCTGCAGCCTTTAGGGAATCCCTGCTTCGTGGGGATACCACATCTTAGTTATTTTTTGTTAATTTTTTAGTTTTAATGTATACTTTTTAATTTCTTTTAGTTTATTAGTTCTTATATAAAACCATGTAACTGGGCTCTTGCCTGTTTGGGTTGTATAATTAAATAAATAAATAAAGTACAGCTATTTATAGTATCTGCTGATGACCGGAATATGCTCCCCCTTCTCCTGCCCCGGTAACTTCGCCCTCAGTATCATTGATAACCACGCCCCCTTACTCTGTCAACTCTAGTATTGATAACCAGGCCCACACTAGTATTGATAACCACGCCCCCTTACTCTGTCAACTCTAGTATTGATAACCAGGCCCACGCTAGTATTGATAACCACGCCCCCTTACTCTGCCAACTCTAGTATTTATAACCACGCCCACACTATTATTGATAACCACGCCCATTTTATAATGATCCACCTTTTTCCAATTAGAAATAGCATCTTAATTAGTTGTAGAACGGATTGTAATGAAATTTTAAAGAAATTAACGTAGCTTCCAGAGGTTATAACTTTTTTTGCAGACATATTTGTATTTTTAGTACATTTTCTTACAAAACTTGAGTAACTGAAAAACAATTCATCGATGTTGATAAAAACTAACAGCTGATTGATTATTTATTGATTATGATTTTTACAGGGAACTAATAGAATTTTCACTAGAAAATCATCCATTAAGATTTAAAGCTTCTGGACAAATTACTAACGTCAATTATTCGACAAAAAAGTTCATATTTCTTCTGTTTATCAATCATCGCTTGGTGGACTGTCAAAGTAAGTATAACAATAGTTTAAAAACTTAAGAAGTTTTCAAATTTCAGGTCCTGAAAACTACATTTATTATTTCCTTGTTTCTAATTTTTAATTTCTGTTAAAATACATATATAAAATATTGTTTTTCTTCCTCAACAGGTTTAAAAAAGTGTATAGATCAAGTTTATACGACCTATCTTCCGAAGAATACTCATCCCTTTGTATATTTAAGTTTAGAATTAGATCCGGCGAATGTAGATGTAAACGTTCATCCTACAAAACACGAAGTACATTTTCTAAACGAAGAACAAATTGTTGAAGCTATCACTACTGCCTTGGAAGCAAAACTTTTGGGTACGAATAATTCCAGGGTTTTCTACACGCAGGTAATTTAATGTTCTATTATTGTGTGCTTTTCCACCTGAATCAAATATGTTTATAAGCAAATAATGCAAGATAGTTCATATGCTTTATATTTCATAATTTTTGTTTTCTTGTCTTCATTCGGATCGGTTCTGGCAGCTGTCAGGGGGCATGGAATAGAGGAGACCTGCTGCAGGTGGATCGGTTCCATGCTCAGGGACAGGGCGGTGTTCACCTCTTTCGCCGAAGGGACTCTGCTGGCCGGGGTCTCGGTGGGGTGTCCGCAGGGGAGCTGCTCTGGTACCTAGTCGTGAACGGCCTGCTACGGAGGCTCTCGGGAGGGGGGTATGAGGTACAGAGCTATGCGGACGACATTGTCATCATAGTCCGAGGAAAGGTTACACAGTTAGTGTGGGAGCTCATGCAGACTGAAAGTGGTGGAAGGGTGAACGGTTGGTCAAGGGCTCGGGGTGAGCCCCCAGAAAGCAACTGTCATACCGTTTATGAGGAGGAGGAAGTAGGACAGCCACAGAACTCTCACTCTATATAGTAGGAACATTCCAATGGCCAGGGAGGTAAAATATCTTGGGGTCGTATTAGACTCCAAGCTAATCTGGAATGGTCACGTTGAAAAAATACTGCGTAAGGCAGTCATGACCTTAGCCGTCACTAGGCGGCTATATGGAAAAATGTGGGGACTAAGACCTAGTATGGCCCACTGGCTGTCAGACCATCGTTAACATACACGGCACTGGTCTGGTGGCCTAAGGTGACACAATCCAGTGCCAAACAAAAACTAGGCAAGATCCAAAGGATGGCATGCCTAGGCATCACAGGGGCCAAGTCTTTAACCCCATCAGCCGCCGTGGAGGTGTTGCTGGATCTGCCCCCCTATACTTAGTTATTATGGGGGAGGCCAGGCTGGGACTATACAGACTAGCCGGCAATGGTAGACTGAAGATCAACCCAGGCTTCAGGGGCCACTGCAAAATTCAGGAGATCGTGAAGAAGCCCATGCTTGAAATGAGGTCAGACTTCGCTAGCCCGCGAATCTGCAGGGAAAACAACTTTACAGTGGAAATCCCCGACCGGGAGGCATGGCGGAAGGAGACGTCGGGCACACCACGGGACACGCTCGTCTGGTTCACGGACGGATCCAGCGGGGAGCGTGGGACTGGGGCAGTTGTTTATTCGGAAGGACCGTGGATATGTCATAGTATTTCCCTCGGAGTCCATGCAATGGTCTTTCAGGCCAAAATGTACGCCATCCTGCACTGTGTGCGAGAGAACAAGAGGAGGGGCTACACCAACAAGCGGATCCTCATAGCCACAGACAGCCAGGCAGCCCTTAAGGCTAAAAGTGGCCCACAGGTAAATTCCTGACTGGTGAGTGAGTGCTGAGACGAGACGAGCGACCTGGTTGGGCAGAATTAAGTCACCCTCATCTGGGTGCTGGGTCACTGGGGGTCAAAGGCAATGAACAAGCTGACAGTCTCGTTAAGAGAGGGTCAGCAGAACCATTTGTGGGACCAGAACCGGCTCTGGGCGTGACAAAGAGCACTGCCAGGGGAGCCATTAAGTCCTGGGTCAGAAACCAACGCAAGGTGTACTGGGCAGACTGTCCAGGGCTCAGACATGGGAAGTCAATAATTGACGAACCCAGTTCAAAGAGAGCTGTGGAGCTGCTAAATCTTAGCAGAGGACAGCTCAGGAACATAACAGGTCTCTTGACGGGACACATGGCCGCCAAGAAACACCTGCATAAAATGGGGCGGTTCGAAGGGGACCTCGCATGCAGACTCTGCAGCGAGGGGGAGGAATCAGC
Organism: Tillus elongatus; assembly: GCA_964006375.1. Lineage (NCBI taxonomy): Eukaryota > Metazoa > Arthropoda > Insecta > Coleoptera > Cleridae > Tillus > Tillus elongatus. The sequence continues at coordinate 101,345,380 of OZ023270.1, forward strand.
CCAGCACATTTTGTGAGAGTGTAAAGCTCTGGACCGCAGAAGACAACTGATCTACGGTCAGTCTACACCGGAGACAGAGCAATATAAAACTTTACCCTACCAATTGCTGTGCAGACTAGTTCAAGGTACAGTGATTTTGGAGTGGGTGGAGTAAAAAGACTAAGGGTATGCACAATAAACCAAAGGTTACAGGGCTATCGGGGCGGCGAGGCCGCGGATGAGCCCTGAGGGAGAGAAAAAAAAAGCCGAAACTGTTGCATGACATGCTGTTTAGTAACTAAAAATCACTAAACATGTCTATTTAACATTGCCAATCATATTCCCATATTAGTTGCTTTTTTCACTGTTTTGAAGTTGGTTCTTATTTTATAGTGAAATTTTTAAAATAACAAATCCAAAATGAAACATTTGCACAAGCTGGCTACACTCCCTAACATTCAAAGGTGCTAAAATGAAACGATTATTTGCGTAGGCCGGCAACGTTGCATTCTCATACCAACCCTGTTTTGGTATGAAATACTGTTTAGTAGAGAACAAGTAAAAAAAATGATGTGTGACTTTACAATGTTGCAGTCTTATATTGGTTACTTCTTTTTACTGTTATGAGAGTTTGTTTTTTAATTAAATTTTAAAAGAAGTCGAATTCACCTGTTGTTACTATTCTGAGATTAAAAATTAACTAAAACAAGATGTTGTTTGCACAAGCTGGCAACACTGCATTCTTATATTCTTATTTACGAATGTTGACACTTGCTACTTTTATCAGTTGAACATTTTTATTTCTTATTTATCTTTAGTTATTGTAGTGTTAACTATATTTTAGCTTTTTTTATTTTAGGCCAAATTACCCAATGTTATAGTCGAAACATTTCCGTTGAAAGATAAGGATGACAGTAAAGTGAATAAACCAATATACGCCAAAGAACTGGTAAGGACCGACTCAACCAATCAAAAATTAGATAAATTCTTTGGCGCGCCGATAAAAAAGTCAGACCTAATACAATCAAATGAAAATTTAATTGCAGAAAGTAACCCAAAAAAATTAGAAACTTCGATCAGCGAAGAGGATTTCAAGCAACAACACGAAGAGTTTCTGATTCGAAACGAGCAGTTTGAGAATATGTTGTTAGATAAAAGTGCAAATCCAGGTAACAGTAGTAAAAATCTGGTAGTAACTGAAGCAGAAAGTAGTTCGAAAACAGTTAAAGATTGTAAACAAGACGAAGGTAAACCTAAAGAAGGGTTAAGCAAAGCGTTTTTAGCAAAAATAACTCGGTAAGCAGTTGAAAAGTTTCCGTGATTCGAAATAAATAATTAATGACTTAAATGCAGATGTAGATAGTTTATTCTCTGGCTTCACAAATACTTGTTGTCTCCTGTGAACTAGTTTCGACTTCTACAGCATCGCCAGGCAGAAGAAAATTGAGCATATTTATATTGTTACGTTCTTTCGGTTTCTGGATTTGTTGACTAACAAAACAATTCCAGCATGATCGCTGTTAGCAACACACTTTACAACCGACCTCTGACCATAGAAGTAACAAAGTACATAAACTTAATTCTCATAGAGACAGGTGTGACACTGCCCCCCTCTTACATTCGATCGCCTTGGTCGAATTCTGACATTTCTCGGTATGGAGTAAGCCTGTGCATTTGGAGCACCTTCATCTTGCTCTTTGGGCTCCTCTGAATGCGATAGACAACGTCATTGACCCTTTTGACCACCTAATACAGACCATTCCAAAATTTCTGTAATTTCGGTGACTGTCCCTTGTGCCATACTGGATTTTAGACCCACACTCGATCTTCTTTAAAATCACCCAGATTAGCTCGTACGTCATAACGGGTCTTCACGCGGTCACTTTCTACTTGTGTGTGCATTCTGACAGCAGAATGGATGGCTTTCCATCTCGTCAATATGTCGGAGCTCCATTCAAGCGAAGTTCTTACGTTGCACTGATTCTTCCATACAATTGCTCTTGTTCTGGTGCTTCTACTTGCACAAATATCTCTGCAAGCCCTGTTCTTCCTGTCGACATCAGCTCTGTTCCAACAAATGGGTTCACTGACCTTTTTTTGGGTTGGCTTCACACTTACATGGTCTTTACACCCTTCGCCTTGTACTTCTCCCATAATCTCATTTCTACTTGCTTCTGGCTGGGTAACTGGGTCGTCTCTTCCTCTTCCAGCTCTCTTCATTGAAATGACACTTTCATCGCAGACTTTTTTCTCTATGGTGATTTTCCGCACTACCAGGTTACTGCCAGGCGACATTATTATTTCTTCACCGCCGATAGTCAGGATGTTAGTGCCAACATCAAGTTTAGCACATTGACCTTGGAGTATGTCCAAGCCAATTATAATCGGGTCTGATATTGCGGCGACTCTGGTTATCTGCTTTGCCTTCCATGTCCCAATTTGCAACTCGACGTCAGTTTCGCCAAATATCTGGATCCGATCACCACTGGCTGCATTTACTCTGTACACGCTGTCTGGCTCTCTTACTCATCATTTTGGTACCATGTCGCGGCGAATAATCGTCCTAGGTGCGCCTGTGTCGACGACCATCTGAGTTATTACCGCCTCGTATATGTCCCACCTTGCCGCAGTTCCAACAGCACAAGGCATTTGCACGGTGAGCTCTTATTGAGTGCCCATGAGACGTAGGGCGTATTTGTTTTGCTATTTTCTCTAGTAGCTGCATGACCTTGGATAAACCTGTTTTATTTTCTTCTTGGACTTGGAGACTGCGAACTTTCACATGACTTTCTGACACTTGCTTGACTGCTTCAAACTCCAAGGAATGTGCCGAAGCAACGTTCAAGTTTTTGTGTCTTGCCATCCTCAGCGCCTGTTGGGTGTCGGTATCTCTGATGGTGTCAATGAATGTTTGCAGCTGACAGCTGGTACAAAAATTCCACCGGTGCTGTGAGGTAAGCTGATTGTATTAGCCTCGCAACATCAGCTTCGAATTGTGGCCAACTTTCGCCCGATTTCTAAAAGCGACTTTTCAGCTGAATTTGTTTCAGCTGCTGATCGCCAAATCTTATTTCTAGGTAATATCTAATGCTGTCGAAACTGTCTTGTTCTTCCCTGGGATACCTTGGAGCACATCTAGGGCATCTCCTCTGAGAGCTACAATTAACAAAGTCGCTTACTCACTCTCTCACCACAACCATTTGATGTAGCAGTGGCTTCGAACTGGCGCAGGTAAATACACCATGGCACTGAGCTATCAAATGTGGGGACCTTAATTATTACGACCGGGCTATCTTCGAGTGTGATGTTTACCTTGGTTAGGGCATCACACCTCTTTTCTAGTGTTTGCATTTTCTGTTGAATTTCTTCTTGTATACTTGTCAGTTTGTCATGTACATCGTCGCTGATACTCCTTACTCGGCTTTCTGCTTGCTGGAAGATGTCCTCTTTTACCTGCTTCATACGTTCATCCACACATAAAGTAATATTCCCAATTCTGCTGGCTTGTTCTTACAGAAGTTTCTTTGTTTCGTCATCTCTTCTTCTCATTTCTTCTTTGGTTGCTTCATCTATCTTTCTGACTTGTTCATCTCTTCATCTCATTTCTCAAGCTATGGTCGTTCAGGTTGTAACATCTTATCGCGGAAAAGGTGAATCAAACCAAAATTTTAAGAAAATTATGTATAATTATAACAGTGCTTTATCAACTAAGTTACTACAATTATTTGCTTGAAAAAAGAATTATTCTAGTTAGATGTCTTATAGTAGTATAATTTTTCTTGGATTTGTACAAAACTTGTTCAATACTCTCGTTTCAATCCAGTCCTGATTTTCCTTGAAGAATTTCCGATGGACGCTCATCAAACACAACCCAGTCAGTCTGTCTTCTCCCATTGTACTTCTCAGCCAGGTCTTTACCCTTCGAAGGGTACTGAAAGATCGTTCAACAGTAGCCGTAGTTGATGGGAAAGCACTTAAAATGAGGAGCGCATGCCTTGTTGCAGGGAAAAACATATTAGCCTCCTCCAAAAGTATAGCCACTTCAATATCCTTTAATTTGTCTCCTGCTAAATCCTTCTTTTTCCACAGATTATACCACAAATCTAATTCTGCAGAGATATCACCCAACTCATAAAACTCCATGAAAGATTTTGCATTTTTCTCCAAATCTTTTGAAGTAATTTTTAGCATGTATGAAGGATGAAGATGGGATAAGGCAAAAGCAGGTGTATTTTCGTGTGAGAATCTAACATTAAATGATAAAGTTAAAGAGTCAAGATAAGGGATGATCAACGAGCGTCTCCAATATTCAGTTGCAGTTTCAGATGGCGGATTACTTCTGTGTATTTGCTTTTGAACAATTCGTGGGACTGTTAACTCAACGCCGACTTTCTCCGCGATATCATGCGATTTTTCAAGTAATTCATCAGAAACATGTTCAATTTCTTGTCGATCCTTCTTGATGACATCAAGGATTGCACCAATATGTTTCCTCACCATAATCAAATCCATATTTTTACTTTGTAGAACGTTCACAACGGGTTCCAAAATCGCAGAGTACTTTGCAATCATGACTAAACCTACGATGAAAATTGGTTTAGTAACTGCACAGTGCAATTGATAGGCAAATGTTCTTGTAGCATAGTTTCCTTCGACCGAGAGATGTTCTAGCGCATTGACGATTTCATGGAAGCTGCCTGAAAACTTTCTAATGCTCTTGTATTTTTCAGACCATCTGGTCTCACTGAGCCTTGATAGATTAGGAGCCAAATTCCTGCAGGCTGGCGACTCACGAAAGAAGGATATTGTATCCTTAACTGTTGCAATTAAGTTTCTTATTTCCGGTAGTTTGCTAGCATCATTGACCACAAGATTTAGTTTGTGGCTTGAGCAATGGAAAAATATAGATTTATTGTAGTTTTTCTTCAAAATGGCCTGTACACCACCTTCTTTTCCAGCAATCGTAGAACATCCGTCAAATCCAACACAATTCTCTGCTGAAAGATTCTGATCAACTAAAAAACTCTGAATTGTGCTAGCGGTTGTAGGGGCATCGTGAGATTTCAGCTCAACATAGCCTACAAATTACTCTCTGATTTTTTCTTGATTCTCATCATAAACCGCAATCCGATAGAAAGCTGTTCTTTTCCAGCGATATCTCCTGTTTCATCGGCCATTACATCGTAAGCTTTTGGTTGTTTACAATCTTCAATAATTCTTTCTTGAGACAACTTCACCACATAATCTTATAATCTCATTTTGAATTTTTGATGAAGTGTAGACTGCATTTTTTTCGACATGTATCCAAATGATTCTTTAGCTTCACATCACCACAGTCAATTCTCAAATTTAAAAGGTCAAAGAAAACCCCCTGATCTCCTTCCTTTCCTCTAAGTGGCCAATCATGAGTTCCACAAAATATGATACAAGAAATAATTGATGACAATATTTGTTTGTTTTCTTCAATCATCTTCTGGTGACCACTTTGCAACTGTACATCAACTGGAATATTTTTAAGGAACGCTTTTGCAGCAGCTGTTGAAGTTTTGTGGTAGTGACTGCCGACGTGTTTTCTACAATCTTCATGTATATCTTTAAACTTCACGTATGACCTTACCATGAATGACCCCAAAACTCCTTTAACGGTAGCAATACTATGAGGAAAAAGAACACAGTGAATACATAGAGCACCTTTCAAATGACTTGAGTACACCAACTAAGGAGTATATTGATCTAACCAGCGGCGGTTAAATTTTCTTTTCAAATGGCTGGCATCAGAACCAAAATCGTAATTTGATGGGGGAACCCAGGGATTTGTAAGCAAATCCTTCCTTTTTTCTGATGGCAACTTAAGGGCATGACCAACATAACGACCAATGTCATTTTCATGGTAGCCATCGTATTCTTCAATCGTTTTATATGTCCCAGGAACAGCTATGTGTAGAGGTGAAGAATTACTAGACCCTTGTTCCATAATAGACACAGAATCAGATGGTTCGATCAGTTTAGTTCCATCTTCATCACCATCACTGCTTCCACTTCCACTACTGTCATCTTGATCCTTTTTCCGTTTGAGAGGTTTTCTGCCTGAAACTAATAGAAATTGACATAATTCAAATTTCAATAAAACAGGCTTATTAGTTAGTTGAAGACAATACGAAATTCACTGCTTTAACCTATATCAATAAATCCAGCAATAGATTGAAATCATTTTTATCAAATTTTAGTTTAAATATTGCATTTAGAACAAACAATAATCTCAGTAAATACATTAAGAACAATAAAGCAAGGAGTTTGAAAGAAAATAAATCAGGTGTCTGTCAACTAAATTGCGGCAGTTGCGATAAATTTTATATCGGAAAAACTTTTTAAACTCTTATTTCAGAGCACAAAAGAAGTTTTCATTTGGATAATGGTATTTCACATTACGCCACTCATTTAAGAAATGAAAATCATAATTTTAATAAAGTGTAAATCTCATTTTGAAGTAATTTTGATTATATTATATGATAAATTTAATTTAAAATCTTATTTTCTACATAAATTGAGAAAGTACTTAACTTACCTTTTTGAAACCAGTTTCTTATATCCATTTAGGCAGCCTCAGTGTTCTCCAAACGTAAATAAGAAGGTAAACTAATAAACTATAATAATTGGTTGTTTAAAAAAATACTTAGTAGTAAACACCAACAGTTCAACTAACATACAAATACTGATCAAGTAGCGGCGGGCGGGTCAGTTTATATATTAATATAGTGATGCGGACATGCGGAACTCTCTAGATCGAAGGGGAAGGCGGAGACCTTTCTAGAAGATTTCCTTTTCTCTCATTGGCTGCCGCCTGTAGACTCTAGCGATCTCTCAGTCTTTCTCGAATCCCACTAACTGACTGACAGATTTCGCTACCAGTCGCTAGATGGCTCTAGATCAGTGTAAAGCTTTGCGAGATGTACGATAATTATCCTATTTGTTTGTAGTATTTTTTTTTATAAGGATTTATTTTTTTTGCTTCCAGGCTTCCAGGGGGGCAGCTGCCCCTCGCTGGGTACGCCCTTGTGTTGTGACACCAGAGAAAAAACTCTACATTTGTATTTAATATATAATAACAGTTTCACCAAATTAGGGCGATAAAAATCAATTGCTTAATTACTTGATAATATATATTTCAGGGTAGAAACTGAACTGACCAGCGTCTTGGAGCTCCGTAAAGCTGTCGAAGAAAATTGCCATCGTTCCCTCAGAGACGTATTTGCCCAACATGTTTTTGTCGGCTGCATAGATACAGAACAAGCCCTGATCCAGTACAGCACCAAGCTGTATCTATGTAGCACACAGAAAATATTATGTGAATTGTTTTACCAGTTCATTTTATATAACTTCCAGAACTTTTCCGCCCTGGTTTTTCCTGATCCTTTACCAATCTATGATTTAGCTCTGATAGCTCTTGAGCAACCTGAGGCTGGATGGACTGAAGAGGATGGCGATAAGAAAGAGCTAGCCGAAAAGATCACTGAGATATTGACGGAGAAAGGAGAAATGTTAAACGAATATTTTTCAATGGAAATAGATGAAAATGGACACTTGAAAAGTATACCTTTGTTACTAGGTAAGAGAAAACTACATATTTATCCATACTGTATTGTGCGAATTAATGAGAACATTAAGAATTTCTGTATTATTTCAACATGGCAACACTGCTGTGTCAATTCTCACATGTGTTTCTCGACATATCCCATAACCTGTCAATATGCATTAAGTTATTGTCCATGTCAGTCATTTTGCCGGTTATTGTGACTAACATGTTTTTGTTATTTTGGGAGATTTTTTTAAATTTAATTTCAACAACACACGACGAGGGCGTACAGCCTAAATACTATCGTACCGTGGGTGTTGACAAGGAGGAAAGAGGCAACTTGTTAATTCTGGACTTGAAGGTTTGGAGGTTCGGAGGAGAAGGTAAAACATGCGCCGGCAAGGAATTACACAACTTGGAAGTCCTCGGAACAAAAGAGCGGGCATAACAAGATGTTCTATGTCTGGTGACCTGGACAGTAAAAGGGTGCATTCGCTCTGTTCCCCTGGTAGATCTGTTGGGGGCAAGTGGAGGAACTATGGAAGAAAGCTCCTCTGAGCAGTGCCCGTGCAGATATCTATAAAAGAGAGAGAGGTCACCAACGGCACATCGGTAGGCAAGGGATGGCCGCCTTTGGGTGAGGGTAGGGCAAAGAGGTTGTAAGGGATAGAGGTAACAAAGGTGCAGTTTTGCAATACAAGAAGCCTGTACACTTTTCCTAACTGGGCGGAGTTCGGTGACTTGAGTGGGAGAAACGTCAGGGACGTATTTAGGAATTTTTAGTTTGGTTAGAAATAAAACTGAAATTATTCAATCATTGAAATGTAATGCTTATTCATGAATTTCTTAAGCTTTTGTATAAATAGGTAACCTAAAAAGGTTCGGAACGCAGCAAGTGCGTTATGATAGTGAATTTTCATAACAATATTAAATAATATATTTATATAAGCTGTAAGATTTAGCCTTATATTAAAAGTTATGAAAATTAATTTATTTAATTAGGAACAGTAAAACAAGGTAAAGAAGGACAAGCAAAAACATGATCTATGACATATATTTATAGAGTAATTTGGGTACAAAACTCAAACAAAGCAATTGATAAACAGGAAATATACTCTAGAAAAATACACTAGAAAGCTGAAAAAAAAATCCTTTGGTTGATGCATTGAGGGTGATTGTATGCATGCAGGAGAAGAACCCCCAGGAGGAAGAGGGTTTCTGCTCCTCACCCAAAAATTCGGGGGGTTCTCCTTCCCCTTGTGCATGCATACAACTACCTTCAAAGCATAAAGCACAAGAAAAGTTTCTTGGGAGCAACCCACAAGAAGGTTGCTGGACCTGGGCGAATATGGGGTAGACAGGGTTTAAAGGAGGTATTGCTGTAAAATGTGAAAAACGCATGTTTTCAAAGTCCCTTAATTTTCTTGGGGGTTGTTTGCCAGAAAATTTGTCTTGTGGCCGAGGAAGGTTCTAAGCATGTTGCTGGAAAAAAATATCTAAAACCCTCATGCAGTCAACTGCAAATTTACCGAAATTACATTCTACTTCGTCGCCTATAATGTCTTTTTCAGATAATGTAGAATACAGAGCTAAATTAAATAGGTTCACTTGCATTTTCATTTCTTTTTTATTTTTATATTACATTTATAAGCACAATATGCGTATAATTAAGGGAACCCTTAATTAACATTGCAGCAACACAAACTTGAAAAGTGGAGAAATTATTTACAGTATGTTAACAGTTATAAACTTGATTTCATCATGTTACAGTAGTATTCTGATAATAAAAAATTACATCTAACTGTATGCACACAACAGCTGGTGTGTTACGAGATGTGATGAAACGCCAAACTGACTGTACCACAGCATTAGCATAATATTATTATGCTGCCACATTATCATATCTCTCTAGTAATGGTATCATGTCAAAAACCTACACTAGAGGCTAAATTTCCAATTTCTTCTTTGTTTATGGTGTCTGTTTCTACTGTCCTAAATTTCCAATTTGATATTGACAATAAATAACACTACCACACAATGACAAATGACAGCTGAGCTTCAGCACAGACGCAGTCTAACAAAGTTGTCGGATAGAGTAAATTATGATCGGAGGGATACCTAAGTTAAAAATCATGAGAAATGGGTAATTCGAAATTTGCAGGTATTAAATACAGTATTTTTTAACTGACTGATAAAATTAAATTTTATAAAATGTTTTCTTTATTATCAGAAGTTGTAAAAATTTCATATGTTTATACATGAAAGGTTTAACTACATGAAATTTCTGAAGATCGGGCAACCCCGGTCAGCAACATCTTGACATCTGGCAATGGTTGTAACTTCCATTGTTTAGATTTTATCTACAATTTATTTAAATAGCATAACAGTACAGGTAGCTGTATTGCTCTGCCTCTGTCCAACATTGTAGATATTGCATTACAGAATTTGAAGTGATGTCGAGGATTATTTTATTATTAATTTCGAATAACTTCATTTTTCTTTGATCAAAAAAACTTGAAAATTGGTACACAACCACATCTCAGTATGTTCTTTTAAGTTGTAAATTTTCGTTCCAATCACTTAAACAATTTGAAAGCTATTGCGTTTAAAAAAATATATTTAATTTTTTGTTAGGAAAAACTATGCGTTAAGATCTGATGAACGAACTCATCCAAGCCATTAGCAAAATAAGCGTAATTCCAAAATTTTCTCCAAATCAGTGAAATATTTTTTGGGTTATTGGTTGGATAAATTGTTGGATGAATATATTGGATAAAGTTGTATATTCAAAAGGTTGGATAAATAATAATAGCTTTTATTTCAACAACAGAAGAAAATACAAAATAAAGTACATTGTACTGTTTACAAATTAATGTTAACATTCCTTGTCTTTTTTAAAGAAATAGAGATTAATTTCATTGATTGCTGTTGCCCTTACTTCGTGAAACTGGTCCATACTTCATACAGACTTGGAGACTACTTCTCTGGCTTCACTGTTGGTTTTCGTTTTTGTAGGTGAAGGACGTAGCCAGCGCGTAAGCTAACTGAAGCAAGTGGCCCTTCTGAATTCTAGATGTTCTTCAACGTCTCTGTTACTGGTTTTGCTGCTTGATAGTATCCTCAGACAGAAAAAAATTGAATTAATACGAAATCATGACAATTACAAATAAAGATCTGTTGCTATTTTATGATGTTATAATCAAAAAAATCTTTAAAAGTGAAAATAAAGTAAAACAAATATGACGGATGACGCCTTTAAAATGTCTACGTGATGTATATCAATATTTAACATAAAGATAGAAGAAACCTATAACAGTAATAACTATAATAACAATTACAACAATAAAATAACTAAACAAACACATTAATAAAGCAGACTATACAATGAAAATATCGACACACATCATGTCTTATAACAACTTTTTGGAAAAAATAGTTAGATTTATGTTGTCTGATTTATTTAATTAGGAAGAAGAATATCTCAGAAATCCTAAATATTGTCGTGTACATGCTTTTTTACTTCTAAAGCTTAAAACAAGTCTAGTTTACACTTGTCATGACAAAAATGTTGTGGTTTTATGCCGTTATTTACTGTGGGTCTATGTTGGGTATCAATAATATGTTTTGCAAATGTAGATTTGTCAGCATGGTTATTTCTAAATGCAAAAATATGTTCTTTGTATTGGGTGTTAAAATTTCTAGAAGTTTGATCGATGTAGATTGCGTTACGTGTGCATTTCACAAATTTTGAATACCTATACAAATACAAAAGTAGCTTTTAAATCTTATAACATGACGCTTGATTTATTAGATTATTTCAAATAATTGATTGGAAGTATTATCACAGATGATGGTAAGTGTAGGAAAGGTCTGAAGAGGATCGCGATGGCAAAACAAGCATTCAATAACCACAGTACTGTTCTCACTAATAAACATTTTAACCTGTACATGAGGAACAAATGCAAGTCGTACGTGTATGGAGTATGGTAATGTATGGGGCGGAAACTTGGGCTGTAGTTAAGCAGGATATGAAGAGAATATAAGCTTTTGAAATGTAGACAAGAAAAATTTCAAAGACAGTGCAGGTTGATAGAAAGACGCTTCAAAGTGTGCTAGGAGAGGTGAAAGAATAAAGAGGGTTGCTCAAAGAAATAGAGAGGAAGCTAAAATTTATTGGTCATATTATAAGACATAATAACTTTCCGATAACATTATTTGAAGGACATACGAGTACTTGAAATGTACACTGAATTATTGGCCCTTAAATAAGAGAAGTTTGTTATAAACAGCCCTTAAACTTCTACTTTTATCAAATAGATTTTTGTTATAATGATGTATTCTAATAGAAACATACATAGAAGATATTAGTTTAATTAGATGGCCATAATGACAAGTCAAAAGATTTTGTTCTCGAAAGTGAACTTCAAGTTTTTTAAATATGCTGTTTTGGTTTATTATAGTTTTTAATATTCGCATGTTTATTTCCTTTACATTTATAATCACCGCAGATTCATTTAAGTATGTTTGAAGAACTTTTTCTGCAATAGTGCAAATAGATATTACATCGTCAGATGGGTATGTGAGGAGTTGACCTTTGTCTTTCTGATCTATAAACGATGTTAATAACACAGACCTCTCCCCAACAAGTTCACCCGCGCATTCTTCGCATCTCAGAGCTTTTGTTATTTTCCTTACTACATAGCCAGATATATATGTCACGACTTCTTTCTTAAACTCTGATATATTCATATCTAATATTTGAAGAACTGTGTCGTCGTCAAAATTATCTATTTGACTCATGTCTTCATCTGGTTCTTCAGATATTCGTTCTCGCCCACAAGTTTTATTTATTACCTCAATGGGTGACAGAATAGGAATTGCTTCCAAAGGGATACAATTTCCTTTAAATGAATCTTTTAATTCAAGATGCACCATCATCCTTTTATATGCACTTTTAAATTGCTTTGCTGATGGGTTATTGTTATAGCCTCCCATGGATCTAATTTGCCCAAAAAAAAGCTCAATATGATCCTGACTGATTTTGTAAGTGGGAAAATACAGCAAAAAATTATTGTCGGCAATTAAAGTTTTATAAACAAATTGCAAACTTTGTATGCAAAATAAAAAGCCAATTATACCCATTTTTCTACCACTCTCACACAGAAGCGGTCCATCAATTATCCTAAGTGACGTTAAATATTGTGATAGCTCTTTTAAAAATACATTAATGTTTTCAAAATTTTCTGCGTTTATTGCTTTCTTAAAATCTGAATTGTTTAAATTTCTAGAATTAAGAATGTCAAATAAATTGTTTATAAGTCGGATAAATTTCACAGTTCCCTCACATTCTTTGAACTCCTCAAGATGTAAAACTTCATTGCAATATTCCAAAGAATGTGCCACTGAGTGGCTAAAAAGTTGTGTGGCTAATTTAACCTTCATTTTTTGGTTTGTATAAAATATATGCGATATTCTTAATTTATTTGCCAAATGAACGCCCTCCTGATCCTGTAACTCATTTAATTTTACTAAATAATCCCACTTTATATTTTCCCCATTCTCATCAATTATTAATTTTTTATCGCCTAATGTGTTTCTTATCAGTTTGATCATATGACATGGATCAAAAAAGACTGCAATTTTCCTACCTGAACTAGGATCAACAAACGTAGAGTTAATGTTCCTCCAATTCAAATCGCAGCCAAGTTCTTTTGCTAACGTTAGGTTATTTGTTGCCTCATCAAAAGTTATTGAGACCACGTATATGCCCGACTCATTTAGTAGCGTTAAACACTGTAATACCAAATTTTGTTTTTGTGTACCCCTTAAAGAGTCGATTAAAAAATATCCAAGAGGAAGCTTCCATGATTGATTAATGCTAACAAGCATAAAAACAAGAGCTTCTTTGGCTACAGGGTTACAATCGGTCTCAAGATTTGTACCAAAATCTACAAACCCATAATATTTTACCCCATCCCATTCTATATGTTGGCGAATTGCCATCTCATCTATGACTAAAGAACATATAAGTTTTCCATCTGTGCTTTCTGATTTTGACTTTAATAAGTTGAACACCTCTGACGTAAAACCAGCTTCCCCATTAACGCTTTGATACCATCTAGATATAGTTTTTGGATGAGGAAGAGCCGAGTTAAATGTGTTTCTGACAAAACTGTAAGCTTTGGGAGAGTAATAATGCAGCGTAAGAGAAAAAGCTTTAAGTTGATTTTCATACTTATGTTTACGACCTAATTGTCTTTGTAAAAATTCTTCATTAGGTCCTATTTGCATTAATGTTTCTAATGTTTCGTCGGTTACTTTACCTTTTAGTTGTTTGATTATATTCGCAAGGGTTGCTGTTCTCTTCTTATAATGATCAACACTACTGCTGAGCCGTTTAATTTTTTTTCGTGCATCGAATAACTGCTTCTTCAGTTTACGTTTGCGCGGTGTAACAACCTATAAAAAATGTTCAGTGATAAACCATTTATTTTCTCAAGTAAAATGAATATATAAACAAAATTTCCAACAACACATTTTGGTTAATAGTGGTTGAGATAAATTGCAAAACAGTTGTTTCTAACTTATTTAATCATGGACTATACAAACTTAAACACCATATAAAATGTGATGGAATAACATATTAGGTTTTTTAAAATTATACTGATTTCATAAACGGCAAAAACTGAATTTAACTCACCATGTCCTTCAAAGTGGGTGGCATTGAAGGTGTTTTCATTTCAGCAAATCCTAAACTACTAAACGATCTTTGCGGTACCTCTACAACAGTTTTCTCTTCATAAAAACCAGCACTTGTTGATGGCCGAGAATAATCCATTACAGGTACATTGCTACCAGACCAAGTACTAGTTGACAGGTCAGCTGCAAATGGCACATTGATAGCAGTTATATCAGTCATTGGCTGCTCGCCAAAAACGACTTGTGTTGATGGCTTGTTTGTTACCTGCATAAATAAATTTGAAACGAATACCATTAATGTAAATTTGCAGGGCTAATTAAATTACGATAAATATCATAACAATATATTACGTGAATGTAATTAGTAGCATAGTTACTAGAGATGAGCGATATATAGCTACCGGTGATTTAATCGCTTCTATTAAAAGATCGCTGTTAGTAGCTGTTATTAAAACACAAAACAACAGCGATTGTGAAAACCGAGATTTACACAAATCATTAGAGTAATTATTTCTATGAAATTCATCTTATACTAAAAACTCCATGACAAACAGCAATTGCTGTATTCATAATACACGCAATCGCAGTTTGTGCGAGCGAGTAGAAGTATCTGTATACTTTCCTTCTCGCCATTATTAGAATACAACATTTCTCCTTTTCTTATAGGTAGAAAACGAAAAACTCATGATACAAATAACGCGAGATATGATAATGAGACTATCTATTTTTAGAACCGTCACGCGCATGGCGTCATGTGGTGAGTCCAATGCAATAATAATATGCTGTCGTACAGTGGAGTTTGACGGTTCATCACAACCCCTTAACAAATTAGGTATTTTACTGATATTTGAGTGCATACAGTTGGAATTAACTTTTTAAGATCAGAATACTATACTATGATTATGTGACATGATGATCAAATCAAGTTTATGAATGTTAAGGCCCCCTGTAAATGTCTACGAACGTCTTCTCTACTTTTTAAGTTTGTGTATCACCAATGCTAATTCAGGGCTCCCCTTAATTATTATACTTCACTTGTGCATATATATATATATATATATATATATATATATATATATATATATATATATATATATATATATATATATATATATATATATATATATATATATGTAATATAAAAATGGAATGGAATGTAACTTCAACCACATTAAAGTGACGTATAGAAACTTTTTGATTGCGAATGACTTTGTGTTAAGTGTGTAGTTGGCCTTCTATAACGTTACTCACCATGTGATGTCATAGGAGGGGACGGGGCATATGCGCAATATCATATATCTTGTAAGTCATTATATCATGGAAAAACCTGCTGAATCTAGAATTAAAGCAGCACCGAACTGTAGCATATATATGCCTTCCAACTTTTTCATTATATTAAAATAAAAATAATATGTAGATTTCTCTCATCGTATATTCTTGTAATATGCTAATTTTATAGAACTTTTATTAATAGTAAAAATCTGAGTAGTTTTAAAATTAATATATAATTTAAAAGTTATCTGAAGATCATATTGTGGTTTCAATTAAGCGGTTAACACTAACACCTTGTAAGTGTTTAAAATAATAGCATACGCACATGCAGCATTGTAAATGGCTAAACCACAATCGCAGTAGCTGTTTAAAGTCCCTGTTATTTAAAAATAGCCATCACTGATATCAGTGCCATTGAAAAACCGCTGTTTGGCTATATATATATATATATATATATATATATATATATATATATATATATATATATATATATATATATATATATATATATATATATATATATATATATATATATGTATATATATATATATATATATATATATATATATATATATATATATATATATATATATATATATATATATATATATATATATATCACTAATAGTTACATAAATTAATAACCTTGATTCAGTACTTACCAATACAGGTATAGAACTTTTTTTTAAGTATACTGCAAAAGGTGATTTTTCTAAATCATAAGATTCCTCGGTAAAATGTAAATTGCACACATTTGAGTTCATAAAAATATCTTCATCGCTTAAATTTAATGCTCGTTTCCAAGCCTCGTATCTTTCACCAGCTTTGGGAAATCTGAAAATAATATCTCAAATTATCTACTTTATCAGTGACTGAACCTCTAGAAAGATGCAGTAATAGATAAAACAAAACTATTCTACTTTTTTTCTGCTTCTACTGGAACTACATAGGTAAATACATCTAATTCAAATAATAATTGCCAAACAAAATGCCTAATTTCATTACAAATATTCAATAAATAATGCATTATTAAGATTTTATTTCTTGAAAAAACACAATTGACAATAATAAATGCTAAAGATTTAACAAAAGCAATACAATGTGTAAATACGGACCTGTGAAAACCAATAAACATTTGGCGCCAAACAAGGAAACAGAAGACATGTAAACAACTTACCGAAATAAATGCACAGTTGCTTTATCCTTTTCATAATTGGCACTTTTATTGTACATACAGTTCTTCACAATACACCTTGGCATTTTTTAACTTTTACACTCTTAAAACACTGCTAAAAAACGGCAAAACACACAAGATAACCTCTAATCGCAAATCAACAAACACTTCAAATACTTGTTGACAGCTGACAATAACTTCAAGAGCGGTTGGGGGAACGAATCAAAACAAAACACATTAGCGCGTTATTCAAAATTTTGTTTGTGATTGGACGGTGACAGGAGTGGGAAATCGACAGGCTGCAAACTCGGCTTTGTTCCCTCTAACATATACAACCTCTTTGGGGTAGGGTCACCGATGAGATGTATAGTTCTCTTTTGAATGGAGTCCAGGATAGCGAGTGTAGAAGCGGCAGCGGCACCCCAGATGTGGGAGCAGTACACGAGGTTTGGCCTTATTTGTGAAGTATATAAGGTATAGAGATTAGCTGGTGAAAAGTATTTGCGAGCCCGGTAGAGGAAACCTAAATTCTTAGCAACCGCTTCTGCCATTGATGTGGCATATTGGTGCCAATTAAGATTTCGATCCACAGAAATGCCAACAAAACTTACTTTGAATAACTTGGTTGTTCATTGTGATGGGTCTAGGGCTGGTGTATCTCTTATGAGAAAGAAAGCAAGACTGAGATTTGGTGGGGTTGAATTGTACAAGATTTCTACTTCCCCAGTCTGATATTTTTTGGAGATCCACGGAGACAGAACCCTCCATGAGTCTGTGATCCTCGTCTAATAGGGCTAAAGAGACAGGCTTAGAATATTGTATACTTGAGTGGAGGGTGCTGTCGTCGGCGTAACTGTGAACTGGGTTGTATGTGCTAGAGAGGAGGTCATTGATGTGGAGAAGAAACAAAATAAGGGCTAAAGCTGAACCTTGAGGAACTCCTGCATTAATTGGATACAGTTTAGAGGAATGGCCATCCACAACAACAGAAATGCTCCTGTTGGACTGGAAATTTGGTGTCCAGGTACAAAGTTTTGGTGGTAGGCCATAGGCCGGAAGTTTATTAAGCAGCGCTGCGTGCCAGACCTGGTTGAATGCTTTGGATATGTCTAGAGCAACAATCTGGGATTCACGGTGTAGTTCCATAGACTTGTTCCAAAAATGGGTGACAAAGGAAAGGAGGTCGGCAGTCGATCTGCGCTGGCGGAAGCCATACTGCCTGTCGTGGATTAGACTGTGTTTTTCAAGAAATTTTAGTAGTTCAGTGTTTATATTCTTTTCCATCACTTTAGAGACGACTGAAGAAGAGAAATAGTCCTGTAGTTGCTAGGAAGCGCTTTGGATCCTTTCTTGGGGACAGGTTGTACTCGAGCAGTTTTCCAGTTACTAGGGAATATGCCTTTATTGTAAGATATCTGAAACAGACGAGTCAGGACAGGAGCAAGTTCTGGTGCACATTTTTTGAGAACAATTGTTATGATGTCGTGTAGGCCAGAGGCTTTCCTGGTATTAAGAGAAGAGAGCATCTTTCGTACCTTTTTAGTTTTGAAAATGATATCCGTCATTTTATGTGCGACATTGGGGACTGTTGGTGGTTGAACATTTGGAGGTGGGTTGAGAGTAGAATTGCCGGCGAACAACGAAGCAAAAAGTTCAGCCTTGCCCAGGGCGGTAGAAACAATTTCATCGCCTGAGGTGGGAACGTGCTCTTGCATAAATTATTCCCAATAAATTTAGCAAGGCTCCAGAAGGGTTTGCTGCCCTTGGAGCTTAAGAGGACTTTGTTTTTGATGTGGTTATTAAACGAGTTTTTTGCCTTGGAAAGAATGCGGACATAGCGGTTTCTTGCGTCGTTAAATGCTTGACGATTTTCTTGACTGGGATTGTGTAGAAGCGTTTTGTGAGCTTTGATCTTTTCAAGTATGGCCTTGTCACAGGATTTAGAGAACCAGGGCTTTTGAGTGGCTGAAGAGGTTTTCTGTGTACGTGGAATAAATACTTCCATGCCAGCTTGGATAATTTCGGTGACGTTTTGTGAGATATCAGAGGGGTCAGGATGAGACAAGCAGACACCTGCCCATGGAAATGAGGAAAAGTAATTCCGCATTTCGTCCCAGTTTGCGGAGTTGTAGTGCCAAACGATACGTGGGTGTGATGACTTTGTGACCGCGGGTTGCATTGCGCAGGAAGCAGTGACCATGCCGTGGTCTGAGCGACCAAGGGGGGCGGTGACTGATATCTTATAGCATTCAGGTTTTGTAGTAAGAGGGAGATCCAAGGGATTTGAGTCATGTGTTGGGATACGAGGAAAGTAAGTAGGTTGCTGAACCATATTGGCTAAAGAATTGCTGATTGCAAAGGTCGCCGCTGCTCTCCCTTGTGGATCGGTTTTTGAAGATCCTAGCCATTCCTTATTATGGACATTGAAGTCACCAAGAATAGTGACCTCGGAGGTAGGATATTCAGAAATCAGATAGTCGTTTTTTTCAGAGCTGGACAAAGTTATTGTCAGAAGGTGACCGGTAAATGCAACAGATGAATTTAGTTGCAGCCCTGAGAGAGAGTTTTATCCATAGTATGTCTTTTCTTCCAGCTTCTAAATTGGGGAGTCTGGTGCAGGGTAGATTGCTACGGACGTATGCGCACACGCCTCCATGAAATCTAAAGGAAGTAAGGAGCTTATACCCCGGGAAATTAAGGTGATTAGTGGCTGTTTTGGCACTGATTTGTGTTTCGGTGAGGAAGAGGAGTTAAGGCCTGTTATCCTGGAGGAAATGGTGGACGGAGTGAAGGTTAGAATTTAGGCCACATATATTCTAAAATGGTATGTTAAATCTCGATGCCGGCGCCCCTGCACACCCCTCTCCCGGAGATCCGAATGGAGGGGTATTTTACCTCCGGAATCTTTTGTACAAGGAGGAGCCATCATCATTTTTGCTTATAAGCGAAACCGACTCATACACCAGAACCGGAAACGTTTTAGTTCGTTTTTCGTGTTTGTGACATCATGGACATTACACCGAGGAAAAGAGAAAGGATAATTACACTTAGTGAGCACACATCCATGATGCAAAGAGACTTTGCTAATAAGTGTTCCGTGAGCTCGAGAGCTGTAAATAAGATAATTAAACAAAAAGGGAGACTGGATCTGAAGTTCAGTGGAAGGAGAAATGTGGGAGAAAAAGGCGAACAGACAACTTCCCACGCTAAATAGTTTATTTGCTATTTCTCAGCAAGCTGAACCCCGGAAAGACAAGCTATGACTAGAAAAGGCTGGAGTGAAAATTCACAACTCTACAATTTCAATTCGCAGGTGCCTTTTGTAGGGTGGATTATCTTTTAATATAAAATTTTTATATCTCCTAGAGAAAAGGCACTTAACGAGTCTAAAAAATTAGTTATTTGCAAATTTCTAAGACATACTTGATGTTTGGAAATCAAAATTATTACAAGCACGGCTTATTCCCAGAAAATACCTATTCATGTGCCGATCCGTATCATAATTAATTGTATAACATGTTACCAGTACAAAGTACTTTTTTTTCTCTCCCTCAGGATTCGTCCGTGGTCTTGCCGCCCCGATAGTAGTACAAAGTACTGCTTTGAGCTCATAAATAAAGTCTAAAATAATAAATCTGTTAGGATTTTTATGTAAAATTATATACCTTTCGAGATACCTACCCTCTTTACAGAAAGGCTAGCAACATTTCCAGGATAATGAGGTGAAACTGCTCTCTAGCATCGGTGATTGGTCATAGTCGCAGAAATAGACCGAACCCTCAAGGTTCAGCTTTAGCCCCTACTTTGTTTCTTCTCCACATCAATGACCTCCTCTCTAGCACATCCAACCCAGTTCACAGTTACGCGGACGACAGCACCCTCCACTCAAATATACAGTATTCTAAGCCCATCTCTTTAGCCCAATTAGACGAGGATCGCAGACTCATGGAGAGTTCTGTCTCTGTGGATCTCCAAAAAATATTAGACTGGGGAAGTAGAAATCTTGTACAATTCAACCCCACCAAATCTCAGTCTTGCTTTCTTTCTCATAAGAGATACACCAGCCCTAAACCCATCACAATGAACAACCAAGCTATTCAAAGTAATGAGTCCTTTTCACTTGTTGGCATTTCTGTGGACCTAAATCTCAATTGGTACCAACATGTCACATCAATTGCAGAAGCGGCTGCTAAGAAATTAGGTTTCCTCTTCCAGGCTGGCAAATACTTTTCACCAGCTAATCTCTATACATTATATACTTTACAAATAAGGCCAAACCTCGAATACTGCTCCCACATCTGTGGTGCCGCTGCTGCTTCTACACTCGCTATACGTCTCATCGGTGACCCTACCCTCACCCAAAGGCTGCCATCCCTTGCCCACCAACGTGCCGTTCGTGACCTCTCTCTCTTTTATAGATATCTGCACGGGCACTGCTCAGAGGAGCTTTCTCCCATTGTTCCTCCACCTGCTTCCCCCAACAGATCTACCAGGGGAACAAAGCGAATGCACCCTTTTACTGTCCAGGTCACCAGACATAGAACATCTTGTTATGCCCGCTCTTTTCTCCCAAGGACTTCCAAGTTGTGGAATTCTTTGCCGGCACATGTTTTTCCTTCTCCTCCGAGCCTCCAGACCTTCAAGTCCAGAATTAACAATTGCCTCTTTCCTCCTTGTCGACACCCACGGTACGATAGTATTAAGGCTGTAGCACTTGTGGTGTGTTGTTGAAATATTTAAAAAACGTTAAAAGAAACAAAATACACACACATATACTTTTCGAGAAGAAAATGATGTATTAATTTTATTTATAGATTGTTACTTCCCAAGTTCAAAACTTCTTCCGATGTATATGGTAAGGCTCGCGACAGAAGTCAATTGGGATATAGAAAAGGAATGTTTCGATACTTACGCCCGTGAAACTGCCTTCTTCTATTCCCAGGTAACAGAAGACTGCTCTAAAGAAGGGAACGATTGGAAATGGGTTACAGAACATGTACTTTACCCTGCCATAAAAGAATATTTTATTCCACCCAAAACGTTTGTAGAAAACGCTGCAGTTTTAGAAATAGCCAATCTGCCGAATTTGTACAAAGTGTTCGAACGTTGTTGATAGGTTTTTGTGTAAATATTTATTTTTGTACTGTTGCTTATTTTCTTGTAAGTTTTGTAAAGAAATACATATATTTTTTTTGGTATTAGGATCTTTTTTTGTAATTTTTTTGTTTTGTTAGAAGTTAATTTGGGATGAACAATGCTCTAGTTGTCATGCTTTAAAAACCGTAAGTTTCTTAGGTTTTCTTGAACCTTTAAAACAATGATATATTATCCGTACTTACAATATTAAATAAAACGAATTATTAAACAGTTTGATTTTATATCTAAGCTTATCAGCTTTTTTGGGTGCTCCACAAGGCACCATCATTGGACGTCAGTTATTTTTGGTTTTAGCGAAGTTTCATTAAGAAAAATTCCCTAAGAGGGAGGTCACGATGAAAAGCCTTGGAAAAAACTTCTTCAGATGAACGCGAATTTGGGTCTCTAAAACCCCGAAAACCAAGGTCCATTAAATTTTTTATATGTTTATATATACAGGGTGCTTCATATTGAGTGACCAATTAGACGTTTCTGGAGAACTACATGTATTTAAATTCTGAAAATTGGTATCCACACGTTTTTGATACTGATCTTTCTAACTAAAATATTTTCAATTAGCCTGCACTTCCGGTTATACCCGAAGTCGACATAAACCCTGTATATTATGAGCTTTTTGAATAACACGTTCAACTTAAGGGCCACTTTGGTGACAATATATTCGAGCTAGTTTGTACCGTTTCGGATTTATTCGCCATTTTGTAGAAAAAATTACGAGTGGAGCGCTTTAGAAAAATTACGATATCTTTAAAGACCTGCAAGATAGACACATGCAGTTTCCACTATCTAATAGAGCGTAAAAATTCCTACATATTTTTGTGAACACAATACGATTTTAACATAACTGTTGTTTATAACATACATTTGAATTTAAAAATTTGCCATCAGAGATAACTTGATTTTTAGTGAATTTTCTTTTAAAAAAACACTAATGAGGAGATCCCGAGCTTTTGAATTTTTAAAAAATTTCTTCAAATGAGCGCTAATTAGGCCCCCTAGAACACATATCCAGGGTCAGTTTCGATTTTTATATGTATATATATATATATATATATATATATATATATATATATATATATATATATATATATATATATATATATATATATATATATATATATATACATACATACATATATATGTATGTATCACACCGATAACTCAAAAAATAATGGGCCGATTTTGACAAAATTTGGTGAATACCTTCCTTTTGTAAGTGGCTTGGATAAGTTCGTTAGCCAGGAAAATGGGCCGAGGTTTTCCTGGAAAATTTTGTGTTTTATTTAGAAAAAAATTCATATCTCCGAAAATAACAAAGTAAGGGCAACTAAATTTGGTACATCGTTTTATATCACTATAGGTAAATTACCTACCAAAATTTTGCGCTGTAGGTCAAAAGACAAAAAAGTTACAGGCATTTAAAGAAACATAAATTGGGGTTTTCCTCAAAACGTCAAAGTGACAGTTTAAAACATCAATATTCGCATTATTTACGCAAAGAACTTGAATCTAATACGGGCTATGGAAAGAAAATGTCTCAAGAAGAATGTTTTACAAACCCTGAAGTCTTAGTTTCAACCGTCATTGTCCTTCATTTTACTAAAATGTTTCCAGAAAATTCATTTCAAATAGACCCTTTCCCTGATGCTTTGGCAGTAATCTTAGCTATAGAGTTTATCGTTTAATGGTACATAACTTTTGTCGCATTTTCGTAAAAAATCAATAAAACTCAATATATCCGTTATTCTAAAAAAAATTGCATACATTAATTATAGGGTGTCTTGAGCTACATCTTAAAAAAAGATTTCTACAATCACAGGCTGGCCTATAAGTCGTTGGTGATACAAATAAATTTTTTTTAGTCGAAAACGCCTATGTTTTTGCATTGTCCATTGAAATATAATGCATGTTCGCAAGTAAAGAAATTCTGGACGCAGCAAGTGCGTTATGGTAGCGAATTATTTATTAACGATTTGTATTATTGTTTTAATTCTTCCCAGTTTCTTTTATTTGCGGTTGACCTGAAGGTTTTCAATGGTGTCAGGAATGATTTGGATTGCATTGAGTTGCAGAGTGATATTGATAATTTTGTTCGGTGGTGTTGTCAATTGCCCAGATTTAAATTTAGAAAAGTGTCTTTCTGTGGTTTTTAATAGAAACCACACAGTCTTTAACCATACTTATTCCACTAATTCAGTAAACCTCGTCGCTGTATCTGCTGTGGAAGACCTCGGTATTTTATTTGACACCAAATTAAGTTTCTCTCAACACATTCTAAATATTTCTTTGAAATCACGTACGCTTTTGGGTTACGAACAGAGAGTATCATCTGATCTCTCAACGACATCATTTAAAATGTTATACAGCGCACTAGTGTGCTCTTCATTAGAATATGGTTCTGTCATTTGGAGCTCCTTCTATGAAGCTCACGCTGTGATGCTGGAAAAGATTCAACACAGATTTTTAAGAGGCTCAGCTTATAGATTAGGGATTCCTTGTAACGATCATAAATATGACTACAATGATCTTATGTCACGATTCAATTTAACCACACTGTCCAATCGAAGAATACAAACTGACCTTTGCTTATTCTTTAAAATAATTTCTGGTGAAACTGATTCCCCATATTTGCTTAGCCAGATGAGCTTAAAAATTAAAACGACTGCAACAAGGTCAAATGATACATTTGTTGTAGATTTTCCTAGCAGGAATTATGGATTGAATAGTCCCCTCACACGTATGGCTCGGTCAGCCAATCAAGTGAACGCAGACCTAAACTTTTTCGATAATAAGTTTAGCAGATTCATGTCACTTCCTTGACGTTCCATAAAGCAGGACCTACCTTTGACAGTACCTTGGCCTTACCTTATCAGTTCTAATCATTGTTTTTTAGAGTAGCCTAGCCTTACTATAATAGCTGTGCAGGATTTCTCTATAATGTTTGTTTGAGGAAAGTGTTAATACTGCCTATGTAAAAGGGATTTTGCGTTAATAAATGTTATTATGTATTGAAACCTTTTGAACCTAATCAAAATGTAACTATTCAATCATTTAATAATCATTGGGAGCCTGGTAAAATATTGGGTTTGCAGTGCTATCTGGCAGTGAACCCACACTTGTAGGGTCCGCCATGGACTATCATAATCAAACATCCAGATCTGGTCGTGCAATAAAAATGCCTTCTTCTTCTTAAGACGCTGTCTCCCTACGAAGGTTGGCGATCCAACTGGCTATAATGGTGCGTGATACCGTACCTCTGAAAATCTCCACAGATGTCCGTCCGAACCATCGACGCATATCTTTCAGCCATGAGTTCTGCCGTCTGCCCACAGATCGTTTGCCCTCGATCTTTCCTTCGATGAGTAGTCGGAGGAGCTCGTACCACTCCCCCCTCATAATGTGCCCAATGTATTGGAGCTTTCGTTCTTTGATGGTTGTCAGCAGTTCTTTGCCTTTACCTATTCTCCTTAGCACTTCCTCGTTAGCTATCCTGTCTATCCAGGATATACGCAGTATACGGCGATACAAGTACATCTCAAAGGCGTCAATACGGCTCTCCATTGATTGGCAGAATGTCCAGCTCTCGGAGCCATAGAGTAGCACTGGGAAGATATAACAGCGCAATATACGTATGCGAAGCTGTGGGTTCAGGTCTCTACTGGTGAAGAGGTTCTTCATGGAGATGAATGTCCTTCTGGCCTGTTCTATCCTTGATCTGATTTCCATTTTAGGGTCACTGTTCTCGTTGACAAGGACTCCAAGATATTTAACGGACGGCACCTGTTCCACAACCTGGTTAATTTGAAGGATCGCCCGTCTTGGTGCCCTGGAGAACACAACCACCTTGGTCTTGGCAACGTTTATGTGTAAACCATACTGTGTGCTATGCTCAACGATGAGGTCCATCATATTCTGGAGATGTGGTAGACTGTTCGCGACCACGACCGTATCGTCGGCGAATCGTGTATTATTAATAAGGGTGCCGTTGATTTTAACGCCCTCTTTCACATTCTCCAGTGCCTCCCGGAACACCACCTCCGAGTATATGTTGAAGAGTATAGGGGACAGGACACATCCTTGTCTAACACCCCTTCTGATTTTTGTTTCTTCGGATGTTATGCCCTCTATCTTTATCTCCGCAGTCTGATGCCAGTACAGCTGTGTGATGATGTTCAGATCTCCCGCATCGACTCCGGTGTATTTTAGGATCTCAATGAGCTTCTGGTGCGAGACACAGTCGAAAGCTTTTCGGTAGTCAATAAAGCAGGCGTATATATCAACATTCATGTCTCTGCATCGTTGTGTGAGAACGTTGAGAGAGAAGGGAGCCTCGTGCGTGCCCATTCCGTTCTTAAATCCAAACTGCGTCTCCCCAGCTTGTCCCTCACATCTGGCGTATATGCGAGTGTGAACGATGCGAAGAAACACCTTGAGGACGTTAGACATAAAAGTGCCTACTAGACTGGATTTGTAGTGTTCATTTGGAGGGGAGATGTATCATAGGTTAGACTCGGAAACGCTATTCCTAGCAGAAGCTATGTGTACTCGCAAGGCAGCTGCACATCAACATGAGGAGTTAGATACATTTAGTTGGTAATTAGCGGTAGGAACTAATAATGTGTAAGGTGTACAATGTAATTATTTAATAAGTACTGTAGTAGTCAATACAATAAATGAAGTGTTGAACTATATCAGTGTTTAAATAATACATCTCATATGTTGGCCAGAACGGCATTTAATAAACACTTTTACCCTAACCTAGGTTTTACGATTGTACTATTAAAATGAATGTTGTAAAATAAAAACCAGTCATTTAGAGCTTTTATATCTTTTATATTCAATAAAGTTAGCAACTAAAATTATTAACAAACTTTTCGTTTCTTACTAACAATGTCCACATTAACATCATACAACTGTTTGTTAGTTGCTCTTAAATATCTATTTTCTTTTAACAAACTTTCTAATCTATCCTCTATTAAATAATCTTCTTTCACTTCTAAATCAGTGGTCTGGCTTATACAAACATCCAAAGATTGATCACTAGCGTCAAAATGGCGGTCTAATTTCTTGAGCACAATGCCAGGTTTGTAATTCTGACAGAAAAAATGTTCGTTATTCAAAACAAACTGTAAATTTGTCACTACACCTTTGAGATCGATTGTTTTCAATACCTCCCTGCTATGCATCTGCCAGATATGTACTTTACAATCTTCAGAACCCGATGCCAAAATAGTGCTGTCAAAATTGACAGCTAGACAAGTTATACTCATCTTGTGGCTTGAAAACTTCGGAATAACACTTTCATCCACATGACTTGTCAGTAAATTAGCTTTTTCTGTCAGATTAATTTGAAATATATCACCTGAAGAATCACCAATAAATATTGACCAACCAGTGCTATTGAAAACGACAGAAGATAGTTCCTCAGAGAATGTTAAGTCAAGCAACACATCACCAGTTGATAATTTATAAATAAAACA
This sequence comes from Tillus elongatus, assembly GCA_964006375.1. Taxonomy (NCBI): domain Eukaryota; kingdom Metazoa; phylum Arthropoda; class Insecta; order Coleoptera; family Cleridae; genus Tillus; species Tillus elongatus. The sequence continues at coordinate 101,372,711 of OZ023270.1, forward strand.
CGTATGATCTGAAGAAATTGTCGCTATACGTGACTTTCCTCCAAAGTTACTGATAAACATATCCGTAATCTTTCCGCAGTGGTTCGTCTTTGAATATAAGGGCTCTACATGGCCTGCTTCACTTTGCGACAGAAAATTGTTCTGGAAACCCACTAGATGTGAAAAGTTGTAAGTCACTAGAGTACCGTCTTCACCACCGACTGATAGAAAAACACTGTCACTAGAGAATTTTATCACTGAAATGGATTGGTAGTGTTTCTCTTGGATGGTCAGAAGTTTTCCAGAACTCAAATGCCACACGTACAACTTAGCACCTATCCCACAAGCTAAATATACACAATAGGGACATATTGCAATGCAATTTGCTATTCCAGGTAACACTAGTTTGGGATCCTTGTAAGGTTCTTGACTGTTTAATAGCCAGATATTAAGCAGTGGTTTTTCACAGTCCGCAGTTAAAATGAAATCGTTGTTTAAACGGTTCAGACTTTTAAAAGCTGCTCTACCACCATGCTTGTAAAACTTAACAGAGTTTGTTGATCTGTACTCCCATAGGGATGCTGAGTATTGCTGTATTGACATGGAGGTGGTCAAAAGGAGTTCGTTGGTGTCCATTTTAAAAATTTCACTGAAATAAACAAATAGGTAAATAAAAAAGTGTGGTGAATCATGTTGACTAATAAGTATTTATAAGTATATTTGGATAGCGTACCAAAAATCTGAAGAAAAAAAACTGCTTACATGTGATCATTTACTTTCGTTTGCCAGTATTGAGAAATGTGTTTATTTAATTTGAATATTTTTCGTTTTTTTTTAAGCCATGTGATCATGAAAACGGAATTTTGAATTCCACAATGACAAATGACAGGTTACGGTAGCACGTAAGTGGTAGTTCAAAATCGCAAGGCATTTTAAATTTATTTTATGGGCCAAAGAGAATTTTCTATTCTCTATTTTTGTTTTCAACTCGGAACTAAATTACTTTTAGTGAATTTTTAACCGACTTCAAAAAAGGAGGAGGTTCTCAATTCGACTGTAATATATATAAACATATAAAAATTGAAGCTGACCCCGGATATGGGTTTTAGGGGCCCTAGGTCGCGCTCATTTGAAAATTTTTTTTGCAAAGTCTCACCATCGATACCTCTATTAGTGATTTTTTTTAAAAATAAAAATTCACTAAAAAGATTAAATTTAGTGCTGCGATCTATATTATCTGAAAAAGACAATATAGGCGTAACTTCAACCGCATTAAACTGACGTGTAGAAATTTTTTGATTGCGAATGACTTTGTTTTATGTGTGTAGTTGGACCTCTATAACGTTACTCACCACGTGACGCCATAGGAGGGGGCGGGGCATATGTGCAATATCATATCTCTTTTAAGTCATTATATCATGAGTTGAACCGAATAAACACTTGTGATCTGCGTTGGAAAAAATGGCGACCGTTAGCCAAGGCGTTAGCTGTCACCGAATGCGTTCAGCTAATTGAACCAAAACCGTTAGCTAAAGCTGGCACAACATTTGGATTTGATGAACGCACCCATTATTACAAACAAATTTTTGTCTTTTGCAAAGAGGTTCTTACAACCTCTTTGGTCTTTTGTAACCTTATTTCCATCATAAGCAAAGAAGAAGAAGAAGTATCCTTATATTATTGTTGGTGAATCCAATGACATAAGATAAAAATTTATGTTGACAATGAAAGTTGTGGTTATGTTTACGTTTACTTATTTATAAATATAATGGACGTTTTTAGTATTTTTATCATTTTCACCTGTTAATTCCTTATATTTTTTATTTGTTTCGATAAACTTTTAAACTTTTTCAAATCCTACCGTAACAATGGCTTCAATTGTCGAATTAACCGAAAGGAATACTTGTAAATTGTGAGTATATTTATTTTTAAAATTACCTACATTTTACACCACTTGACTGATATTATTTTAACCGTTTTTAATAGTATAATATTAATTTAGGAATCTTGCCATTTATTTCCAAAAAAATATGTGTTTTTTAAAACCAAACTAAACACTTATGTATTTGTTTTGTTTATTTTTTCAGATGTGAAAATGCCTTAGCCAAATATTCCTGCCCGCGATGCAATATTTTATATTGTTCCTTGGATTGTTACAAGTCTTCTAAACACGATCAATGTAGTGAATGTTTCTACAAAGACTGCATCCAAGAACACCTTTCACTGAGCAAGGATGATTTGGATAGTGAAACAAAAATGAAAGAAATATTACAAAGGTTTAACAAACAGAGCTTACAAGATGTAAGTATCTTGTTTAGGATTAGACCATACCTCACAAATTATGTAGTTGGGTAAAGATGTGTTGTAGACACCTCAGTAGCAAACAAACAATTCGGGTGGAATCGGAATGCAGAAGTGAACGCAGGATGATGTGCACTGTTGCCAGAAGAGTATTACCAAGGGTCATCTTAAATATAGAAGAAAATCATGGGGTGAACAAATGTTTTTAGAATGTAAATAAATGATAATATGGCGTCATTTACATAAATCTTTATTTGACATATTCCTAAGGGTACTGGGTTCGATCCCAGATTTCCCCTCCTCCCGTTTAAGTAAATCAGTAACATCGACAGCGGTTATGCCATTGTGATTGAGCAAGGTAATCTGCATGTTCCGCCCTTCCCAAGGGGGCGTAAAGCCGTCGGTCCCGTGCCCATGCAATGTTGGGCACTTAAAGACCCAAATTTCCCGGACAGTGAGGTGAATGAATCACTTTAGTAAAGTCAATGAAGCAATTTCCGTTGCAAATTGCTGATGATAAATACAACTGTATATGCTAATAGCAAACAGTATCCAATATATTATTTCGAAAACTCGCAATGTTTCATGGTAATGAAGCAATTTCTACTGACTACTGTCGATGATAAACATAACCGAGAAAATGGTTCAAAATGGGCTTCCCTTCGAAGTGTTTGTTTATATTTTAGTTTCCAACCTTAAATGAGTGTGAAAAGTGACTGAAGCAATTTCCCTTGCGAATTGCCCATGATAAATACAACTGTATATGCTAATAGCAAACAGTATCCAATTTCTTATTTCGAAAAGTCGCAATGTTTCATGGTAATGAAGCAATTTCCACTGACAACTGTCGATGATAAACATAACCGAGAAAATGGCTCAAAATGGGTTTCCCTTCGAAGCTGCTTTCCGCAAAATATGTCAAATATCGATTTATGTAGATGACGCCATATTATAATTTATTTACATTATAAAAACATTTGTTCACCTCTTGATTTCCTTCTATACTTACAATGACCCTTGGTAATACTCATCTGGCAACAGTGTACATCGTCCAGCGTCCACTTCTGCATTCCGATTCCACCCGAATTGTTTGTTTACTACTGAGGTGTCTACAACACAGGATTACCGATTAGACCATACCTCACAAATTATGTAGTTACTAAACTTGTTTCTGTTACACCACAGAATATCAAAAAATTACATCAGATACGTAGATATGATGGCATATATTTTGGTCCATTATAAGAGGTGTTATTTTTGTAATACCTACAAAAAACAATTGAAGATTTTGACATGAGGATTACATATCTACTTTTTATGTGTTTTCTCTTGTAAGAACAAATTAACTAAAACTGAGACTATATTATGTATTGTGGCACAACATTTTACCTTGACTATTGCTCATATGATTAAAACTGTTATATTTTAAGGATATTCTGAGGGACATTTGATTTTAATTTTTTATTGAATTCACAGGAAGAGGCAGATTTTACTGATGATAATTCAAAACAAGATTGCGAAGAAGCATCATCAGATGATGAACAATATGAAAATCTTGTAGACAGATTTAGTGAAGTTGATCTAGAGAAACAAAGTGCTGAAGAAATTTGGAGTAAGTTAACATCCGATGAACAACAGGAATTCGTTGCATTTCTCAGGTATGTTTTTCACTTCAATTATCTTTTATCGGAAAAACATTTATTATCCCTATAATTGAATATGAGTGTCTCATGCCACAAGTGAATTTGCTGCAAAGCTGTGACCTTTTTTTTTATTTTAATTTCAACAACACATCACGGGGGCTTACAGCCTAAATACTATCGTACCGTGGGTGTTGACAAGGAGGAAAGAGGCAACTTGTTATTTCTGGACCTCAAGGTTTGGAGGTTCGGAGGAGAAGGAAAAACATGTGCCGGCAAGGAATTCCACAACTTGGAAGTCCTCGGGACAAAAGAGCGGGCATAACAAGATGTTCTATGTCTGATGACCTGGACAGTGAAAGGGTGCATTCGCTCTGTTCCCCTGGTAGATCTGTTGGGGGCAGCAGGTGGGGGAACTATGGAGGAAAGCTCCTCTGAGCAGTGCCCGTGCAGATATCTATAAAAGAGAGAGAGAGGTCACCAACGGCACGTCGGTGGGCAAGGGATGGCAGCCTTTGGGTGAGGGTAGGGTCACCGATGAGACGTATAGCTATCTTTTGAATCGAGTCCAGGATAGCGAGTGTAGAAGCAGCAGCGGCACTCCAGATGTGGGAGCAGTATTCGAGGTTTGGCCTTATTTGTGAAGTATATAAGGTATAGAGATTAGCTGGTGAAAAGTATTTGCGAGCCCGGAAGAGGAAACCTAATTTCTTAGCAGCCGCTTCTGCAATTGATGTGACATGTTGGTGCCAATTAAGATTTCGATCCACAGAAATGCCAACAAGAGAAAAAGACTCATTACTTTGAATAACTTGGTTGTTCATTGTGATGGGTCTAGGGCTGGTGTATCTCTTATGAGAAAGAAAGCAAGACTGATATTTGGTGGGGTTGAATTGTACAAGATTTCTACTTCCCCAGTCTAATATTTTTTGGAGATCCACGGAGACAGGACCCTCCATGAGTCTGCGATCCTCATCTAATTGGGCTAAAGAGACAGGCTTAGAATATTGTATATTTGAGTGGAGGATGCTGTCATCCGCGTAACTGTGAACTGGGTTGGATGTGCTAGAAATGAGGTCATTGATGTGGAGAAGAAAGTAGAGTCTAAAGCTGAACCTTGAGTAACTCCTACATTAATTGGATACAGTTTAGAGGAATGGCCATCCACAACAACAGAAATGCTCCTGTTGGAGAGGAAATTTGCTGTCCAGGTACAAAGTTTTGGTGGTAGGCCATAGGCCGGAAGTTTATTAAGCAGCGCTGCGTGCCAGACCTGGTCGAATGCTTTGGATATGTCTAGAGCGACAATCTGGGATTCACCGTGTAGTTTCATAGACTTGTTCCAAGAATGGGTGACAAAAGAAAGGAGGTCGGCAGTCGATCTGCGCTGACGGAATCCATACTGCCTGTCTTGGATTAGACTGTGTTTTTCAATAAATTTTAGTAATTCGGTGTTTATATACTTTTCCATCACTTTAGAGACGACTGAAAGGAGAGAAATAGGCCTGTAGTTGCTAGGAAGCGCTTTGGATCCTTTCTTGGGGATAGGTTGTACTCAAGCAGTTTTCCAGTTACTAGGGAATATGCCTTTATTGTATGATATCTAAAATAGACGAGTCAGGACAGGAGAAAGTTCTGGTGCGCATTTTCTGAGAACAATTGCTGGGATCTCGTCAAGGCCAGAGGCTTTTCTGGTATTAAGAGAAGAGAGCATCTTTCGTACCTTTTTAGTTTTGAAAATGATATCCGTCATTTTATGCCCGACATTGGGGACTGTTGGTGGTTGAACATTTGGAGGTGAGTTGAGAGTAGAATTGCTGGCGAACAACGAAGCAAAAAGTTCAGCCTTGCCCAGGGCGGTAGAAACAATTTCATCCCCTGAGACAAGAGGTGGGAATGTACTTTTGCAGAAATTATTCCCAATAGATTTAGCAAGAGTCCAGACCGCCGTTGAAGCTTACGGGGACTTTGTTTTTGATGTGGTTATTAACCGAGTTTTTTGCCTCAGAAAGAATACCCCGGAAAATTAAGGTGATTAGTGGTTGTTTTGGCACTGATTTGGGTTTCGGTAAGGAAGAGGAGTTGGGGCCTGTTAGCCTGGAGGAAATGGTGGACGGAGTTCAGGTTATAATTTAGGCCACATATATTCGAAAAGGATATGTTAAATCTTGATGTTGGCATCCCCTGTACACCCCTCTTCCGAAGATCCGAATGGAGGGGTATTTTGCCTCCGGAATCTTTTGTACAAGGAGGAGCCATCATCATTTTTGCTTATAAGGGAAACCGACTCATACACCAGAACCGGAAATGTCTGTTGGGACATCACCGGTCCCTTGATGTATGGGGTGGTACCCCCTCGGGCATGAAAAAAACCCTTTACTATTACGTAAAGGAAAATTCCACTACCACCTGCTATGGATTGGATTGGATCAATGTCTACCCCTTTAAAAATAAGATTAATAAAGAGACTATCAATTGTCCAATAGTTATGCTTTTCGACATATAGTAGGAGGATACAAAACATTATCATTTTGCATCCATGCCTATTGTCGGTACCTTGAAAGTCAATCGTCGTTTTATGACATAAAAGACCTGGTGAGGTGCACTTTTAGAAGAATCCTGCCTAACCAACCTTCCTGACCTGCCCTGACATCAGTATGCATAATTAAGAGCTAAAAGTAAGAAAACCAACCCTGCCACACATAAAGGTTATGTGAGCATAATGTTTTCCTTCTCTTAGCTTTTAATTGGGCAAACTGATGTTGGGCAGGATTCTGCTAAAATTGCACTTCAGCCAGATCTTTTGCGTTTTAATTTAAAAACGACAATTGACATTGAAAGTCGCATATATATATATATATATATATATATATATATATATATATATATATATATATATATATATATATATATATTTATATATATATATATATATATATATATATATATATATATATATATATATATATATATATATATATATATATATATATATGACCTCGGATTTGGGTTCCAGGGGTCCTAAATAGCGCTCATTTGAGGAAATTTTTTCAAAATTCAAAAGTCGAGATCTCCTCATTAGTGAATGTTTTTTAAAGAAAATTCACTAAAATGACGTATATCATTTTGCAGGACATTAAAACTTTTTTTCTTTCAGATCAGGTGATGTATCAAAGTTGGTACCAGCTTGGGAACCTTGGTGGTTATTTCATGACGAACAGAAAATAGAGGAAGTCGGCTGTGAAAATAAACAATACATTGAAAAGTGTCCGAAACTTGTCAAGATTAAAGATTTCAACTTATTATCGGTTTGTATTATGATTTTTTTAACATCATGTAAAAGCTAAGGTTTGTTTTACTTAGATTTTAAAATTATTTAGTTTACTTTGCAAACCATATTGTGTCAAAATACTTTTAGTATTAGGTCCTGGGTCAGAAAAGAACACAAGGTGTACTGGGCAGACTGTCCAGGGCTCCGACATGGGAACTCAGTAATTGACAAACCCAGTTCAAAGAGAGCTGTGGAGCTGCTAAATCTTAGCAGAGGACAGCTCAGAAACATAATAGGTCTCTTGACGGGACACATGGCTGTCAAGAAACACCTGCATAAAATGGGGCGGTTTGAGGGGGACCTCGCATGCAGACTCTGCGGCGAGGGGGAGGAATCGGCCCAGCACATCTTGAGTGTAAAGCTCTGGACCGCAAAAAACAACTGATCTCCGGTCAGTCTAGATCGGAGACAGAGCATTATAAAACTTCACCCTACCAATCGCTGTGCAGACAAGTTCAAGGCACAGTGATTTTGGAATGGGTGGAGTAAAAAGACTAACGGCATGCACAATAAGCCAAAGGCTGCAGTACTATCGGGGCGGCAATGCCGCGGACGAGCCCTGAGAGAAAAAGGCCATATTGTGTCAAAATACTCCACAGCTTTTCTTTGTCTGCAGTATCGTATGGTTTTTTTTAATCTGCAAATATATCTCAACATTCAACCATTTTTTATTTACAGTATAATTTGCTTTTAGCCGTACTGGAGGTCACAAGCTATCGGGTATACAAGGGATTTTCTTGCATTTGTTTAGCTTACATGTTACTGCATATAAAAACGTTTGTATATTCGGAAATCGGTTATAACGATAATTTGTCACCCATTCTTGGACAAGTCTATGGAACTACACGGTGAATCCCAGATTGTCGCTCTAGACATATCAAAAGCATTCGACCAGGTTTGGCACGTAGCGCTGCTTAATAAACTTCCGGCCTATGGCCTACCATCAAAACTCTGTACCTGGACAGCAAATTTTCTCTCCAACCGGAGCATTTCTGTTGTCATGGATGGCCATTCCTCTAAACTGTATCTAATAATTGCAGGAGTCCCTCAAGGTTCAGCTTTAGCCACTACTTTGTTTCTCCTCCACATCAATGACCTCCTCTCTAGCACATCCAACCCAGTTCACAGTTACGCGGACGACTGCACCCTCCACTCAAATATACAGTATTCTAAGCCTGTCTCTTTAGCCAAATTAGATGAGGATCACAGACTCATGGAGGGTTCTGTCTGTGGATTTCCAAAAAATATTAGACTGGGGAAGTAGAAATCTTGTACAATTCAACTCCACCAAATCTCAGTCTTGCTTTCTATCTCATAAGAGATACACCAGCCCTAGACCCATCACAATGAACAACCAAGTTTTTCAAAGTAATGAGTCTTTTTCACTTGTTGGCATTTCTGTGGATCGAAATCTCAATTGGCACCAACATGTCACATCAATTGCAGAAGCGGCTGCTAAGAAATTAGGTTTCCTCTTCCGGGCTCGCAGATACTTTTCACCAGCTAATCTTTATACCTTATATACTTCACAAACAAGGCCAAACCTCGAATACTGCTCCCACATCTGGGGTGCCGCTGCCGCTTCTACACTCGCTATCGTGGACTCCATTTAGAAAAAAAAATATGATACTTCTACTTTCACTACACGATATTCAATTTTGCTATCTCTTTATTAACTTAACTACAGTCTTTCTTGTTCTTGTATATTATTCGCTGTCTTGATCTGTTTTTGTGTATGATATTTGTTGTATCATCTCACATTTTGTAATTTTATTTCAGACAAAACTACCTCACGATTGCGTAAAATACAATTTGATGAACGTATTGGCTTCGTATGCTTTGGCAGTAAGATATTTCAATGGGGAACACCAGGATTTTGGGAAAGAAGCCGCCACTTGTATTGTAGGAAATTCTTTGTGTCTTAAGGTTAATCAAAACTTTGATGATTTCGAATCAGCAGTGAAATCTGTTGAACAAGAATGTTTAAATGTAAGTATTATATGTTATACTTGTCAAGTAAAACTAGGCCGATTTTCCTGGTCAAGGACTTTATCCAAGCCATTTGCAAAAAGAAAGTACCCACCAGATTTGATCTAAATCGGCCAATTATTTTTCAAGTTATATATATATGTTCGGAAATATTTCTGCGGTCTTTAATGTGAGATACACTTGGTTCTCAGGTTGAACCGCATCCAGAATTTATTAAAACTCGACGTTTCGGCTCCTGTTTTGGAGCCATGTCAAGAGGTTAAGGAAATATGTAAGAAGATGAACTATTATGGCCTCAATCTGTCTACTACTTAAGAGTAGTGGACAAAGGTGAGTTGGATTGTTTTAGCTCGATTACCGGGCCTCAATCTGCCTACTCCCCAAATCTCACTGTAGATCGCATCTAAGGTCTCAGTGTGTTCAACCCTAGGCCTAAGAAAGATCTGCCAGTTCGTTGCAAGTCTTGTATTGTATGTATCGTTTCGTCTACCTGCTTCGTTATCAGTTAAAGTCATCGGGTCACAGTCAGAGGCCCTGCATATCTAACACTTATTTCCTTTTTCAAAACAAATTTTACAGACAAGTTCGAAGTGCTCCAATGGGCTCGCCACTCTCTCCTGCGTTGGCAAACATTTTCATGGAAAACTTCGAGACACAAGCCCTCAATTCATCTCAACACTTAAACCAACCTGTTGGTTAAGATACGTCGACGACATTTTCGCTGTCTGGCCACATAGTAAAGAATCTCGAGACGAATTCTTTTCTTACCTAAATAGATAGATAGATAGATAGATAGGTGCTTTATTGTCCAAAGATAAAAATCTTATTGACAAGCAAAGTGTTAACATATAAAAGTAAAAGTTGTCAAAAGATAAAAACACAAAAATATAAGTTCACAACAAATAGTAATATAAGTGCATATGTAACTAGTATAACTATATATAAATAACAATATAAAAAACAATATAAACATAAATACACAGCTAACCAACAATATAATATAAACACACAATATACAGAAAGCAGCTCAAATGAAAACAACCAATCGAATCTGTCACAGTAGTGCATCATTACAAAATTCATCTATTGAATAATAACATTTTTCAATTAAAAATTCCTTAAGCTCTTTCCTAAAAATTTCAATGTCACCAATCCTACTCAAGTTTAGTAGTATCTGGTTAAATATCTTTTTACTATTATATATCAATGACCTTTTTAATAATGATGTGGTCGGTATAGGAAGAGGAATGCAGTTCTTTTGTCTTGTATCACGAGAAGACACTGACCTGATTTCATCTTTATATTTTCCATGCATAAGGCATGCAGTCTCCAACACAAACAGATATGGTAGGGTCAATATCCGCTCAGAAACAAATAAAGGTCTACAAGAGTCACGGACACTAACCCCACACAAATATCTGATGGCTATTTTCTGCAGAATAAATACAGAATTGAAAAGATAACCTGCACAAGAGCCCCAGTAACAAATGCCATGTCTTAGATGGGACTCCACAAGTGAGAAGTAAACACTTCTAGATGTACTCTTGTCCAAGCTTTTTGAAACAACTCTTAGTGCGTGACAACCTGATGAAAGCTTCTTACATAGATGATTTATATGTGTTTCAAATTTTAACGATTGATCAATGTATAGTCCCAAAAACCTAACACAGCTCTCGTTTCCAAGTTCCTCAGCTGCTAGAGTCACAGCAGGCAGACTACATTTAAAATGCATGATATTAGTCTTAGAGACATTCAAAGTTAACAGATTTGAAATAAACCAGTTTTCTATCATCTTCATATCCTCTGCCACAGTGCACTCCAGTGCTCCAACACTATCACTACTCCACAAGATGGTTATATCATCAGCATAGATAGTCATATGACCCTTAATTTTCAACATAGACAGGTCATTAATATAGAGTAAAAACAGCAGTGGGCCAAGAACAGACCCCTGCGGAACACCATGGTGAATATGTTGGTACCCAGAGCTAATATGACCAAGTTGAACACCCTGCTGATGATCAGATAAATAGGACCTCAACCATTCAAGCAAAGTCCCCCTAAAGCCATAAGTAGGAAGCTTGCGTAACAGTATCCCATGGTCAACACAATCAAATGCTTTAGTGAGATCACAGAACACTGCCGCAGCCACCTGATTGTTATTCAGTGAAAGGTACAGATTTTCAAGAAAAGAAAATATTGCATCATCTGTACCTTTTTTAGGTTGAAATCCAAACTGGGAAGGTGTTAGGATCTTGTGTTTACAAATAAATACCTGCATTCTATTTTTAATTAATTTCTCAACTATTTTAGAGATGGTAGGAAGTAGAGACAGAGCACGAAAACTATTTGGAGAATCTGTTTCACCTCCTTTATATGCAAGAATTACTCTAGCCATTTTCAGAGACGAAGGAAAATATCCCGTTACAATCGAACTATTAATTGCATCTGCCAAGATTTCAAGAACCCAGTTAGGAAGAATAACATCAACCCCCAAATCCAGTTCACCATGGAAAAAGAAAATAATTTTTCTTTGCCTTCCTTAGATGTAGGCATCACTAAAAACCCAGTTAGAGGATTTTATTACACTGTGTACCAAAAATCAACCCAAACTAATCGTTATCTTAACGCCCAATCTCACAATCACCCATCGCAACTAAATTCTGTGATTCGGACACTAGTAACACGATCCCTTAGACTAACGGACAACAACAATAAACAGACAGAATTAAACTTCTTAAGACAGAAATTGCTAGAAAACGGATATGACAACAATCATATACTACGAAACATTAAAAACGCACAATAACAAACCACTACATCACAACAAGAACATACAGAGTCTACACAAGAACACACAGCGTTTTTACCATACATTAAAGGTGTCACCGACAAAATCGGCCGAATTTTTAGAACCCATAATATCAAAACCATATTCACAACAGAGCAAAAACTGTCAAATCTGATAAAAACTCCCAAGGATACGATTCCAAACGAATCCCACGGAGTTTACGAAATTCCTTGTTCTGACTGTTCCCGAACTTATGTCGGACAAACAAATAGACGCATCCACAATAGAATATATGAACACACCCTCGCAGTTAGAAAATCCGACCCCTCATTGGCGCTGGCCATGCATCATATTCATACAAGACACAAAATAGACTTCGGCAATGCTAAAAGAATAGCGCCGGTTTACAACTTTAAAACCAGAATTATCCGCAAAGCAATCGAGATCGATAAACGTACCGATTGTTTAAATAAAAGAGATGATGGTCATCCTCTTCCGATTACTTGGAAACCTATTATATCTTCATTACAAACACACAAAAAGACAATAAATTTAATAGAAAATTTCATTTTCCCATTATCTATATCAACAAATGCCTGTAATCCTTTTAATCCTTTAAGTACCGTGACTAATGCCCCTAACTGTGGCCCGACTACTTTCACTGATAATGAAGCAGGTAGACGAAACGATACATACAATACAAGACTTGAAACGAACTGTCAGATCTCTCTTAGGCCTAGGGTTGAACACACTGAGACCTTGGAGATGATCTCTGGTGAAATTTGGGGAGTAGGCAGATTGAGGCCCCGTAATCGAGCTACGACAATCCAACCCACCTTTTTACACCACTCTAAGAAGTAGGCAGATTGACGCCTTAGAGTACATGTCCTTACATATTTCCTTTACCTCTTGAAAATTGCTCCAAAACAAGAGCCGAAACGTCGAGTTTTAATAAATTCTGAACGCCGTTCACCCGAGAACCAAGTATATATATATATATATATATATATATATATATATATATATATATATATATATATATATATATATATATATATATATATATATATATATATATATTTTATGACTTTTCATAGACCATCTTTGGGTATCAAACCATTGTGCTTTTACACACTACATAAGACCTGCACCTACAAACTTATAGCTAATGTTAACGACATCTATTTCTACTTATTCATTAGATAATATTTACTAAATTTTCTATGCATTTTTTAGAGCGATTGGATAATTGTCGACCAAGAAAACATGGTAAAAATGAAAGAAGATCTTCTCCACATTCTAAAAGGACCCAGTAAGACTGATAAGAAATATTATATTTTGTCTTCACTATCAGATATTCATAATTTACTGAAGAAAGCTTTGAAAGATAAAGAAGAGAATGCGGAAGATTCATTTACGAAAAAGTTTCCTTCAGATCATATGCCCAAAGTGAAATTGGAAAGTGACGAAAAAATTAAACAAGCACATAGAAAAATTGAATATTTATTATCGTATGCAAAAGATTGCTTTACTTATGATTAAAGAACTTTGTAAGTAGCTTAAAAAATAAATCAGTTTAGGTTTTTGAATTCAGAATGTATTTATTTGTCTTTCCATTGACTTATCAATTCAAATGTTTTTAAATGTCAAGTCAGCGCTTAATGGACTGTGTTTTTCAAGAAAATTTAGTAATTCGGTGTTTATATACTTTTCCATCACTTTAGAGACAACTGAAATGAGAGATATAGGCCTGTAGTTGCTAGGAAGCGCTTTGGATCCTTTCTTGGGGACGGGTTGTACTCGAGCAGTTTTCCAGTTACTAAGGAATATGCCTTTATTGTAAGATATCTGAAACAGACGAGTCAGGACAGGAGCAAGTTCTGGTGCGAGAACAGTTGCTGGGATCTCATCAAAGCCAGAGGCTTTCCTGGTATTAAGAGAAGAGAGCATCTTTCGTACCTTTTTAGTTTTGAAAATATCTGTCATTTTATGCGCGACATTGGGGATTGTTGGTGGTTGAACATTTGGAGGTGGGTTGAGAGTAGAATTGTCGGCGAACAATCAGGCAAAAAGTTCGGCCTTGCCCAGGACGATAGAAACAATTTCATCCTCTGAAACAAGAGGTGGGAACGTGCTCTTACAGAAATTATTCCCAATAGATTTAGCAAGAGTCCAGAAGGGTTTGCTGCCGTTGGAGCTTAAGAGGACTTTGTTTTTGATGTGGTCATTAAACAAGGTTTTTGCCTCAGAAAGAATGCGGACATAGCGGTTTCTTGCGTCGTTAAATGCTTGACAGTTTTCTTGACTGGGATTGTGTAGAAGTGTTTTGTGAGCTTTGACCTTTTCAAGTCTGGCCTTGTCACAGGATTTAGAGAACCAGGGCTTTTGAGTGGTTGAAGAGGTTTTCTGTGTACGTGGAATAAATCATTTCATGCCAGCTTGGATAATTTCAGTGACATTTTGTTGGATATCGGAGGGGTCAGGATAAGAGAAGCAGACAGACGCCCATGGAAATGAGGAAAAGTAATCCCGCATTTCTTCCCAGTTCGTGGAGTTGTAGTGCCAAACGATACGTGGGTGTGATGACTGTGTGGCCTCGGGTTGCATTGTGCAGGAAGCAGTGACCATGCCGTGGTCTGAGCGACCAAGGGGGCCGGTGACTGATGTCTTATAGCATTCAGGTTTTGTAGTAAGAAAGATCCAAGGGATTTGAGCTGTGTGTTGGTATGTGAGGAAAGTAAGTAGGTTGCTGCTTGGTGGTTATCATTTCAGAGTGAAACAACTGAAATGAAATTGTCAGAAATTATAGATTTTTAAAAGCGCCCACAGAACATGCTCTCTTTCATAACGACAACATCCGTACTAACATTTCTGCTAAATAGCGCCATTTATCATTGGTAAAGAAAAACTAAAGTCGTGTTATAAGATTTGGGGGGATCTTAAATTCACAATATTCAGTTGTGTTTATTTACATTAAAACTGATATGAATTAAACAAAACTATTAAGTTTACTCATAATAAGAGCATCGGTGGTTCAGTGGTAAGAACAGGTGCGTCTGAACCGAAGGGTACTGGGCCCCATCCCAGGGTTCTCCTTTCACTTTTTCAGTACATACTGTAAAATTAACACCAACCGAGGTTGAGGCATTGTTGTTGAGCAAGTTGAATGTCTGCACGTTTCGATGTTCAAAGGTGGCGTAAAGCCGTCGGTCCCGTTTCCATGCGATCTTGGGCACGTTAAAGATCCATACCTTCCTCACAGAAAGGTAGGAGTTTGGCTAAATTTCCAGGATAGTGAGGTAAACTGCTCGCTGGCGTCGTTGACTGGTCATAGTCGCGGAAATAGACCGACGTTAAAGTACAATAAAACTACTAAATATGGTGTTAACATAAGGTGTCACATAAAAGACCGCACCCTAGAAAGAAATAGGAATCACAAGCAAATTTTCTACTTTTGTTTGTACCGGAAGTCCCTTTAAGAACTCCGTTTTACTTGTTCTCATGCAATTTTGGCATCTTCTTTTTATCGAAGAGACAGTGCGAAAAGTTTATTATTAAGAGGTGGCGCGGCTCTATTACAACAAACTTTGTTTGTCTGTGCCCTTGGAGATATAAATACTCTCGTATGCCTCTAATTTCACCAGTTATCTAACATTTTAAATAAATATCAGGTGTATATTGTTTGCTGATAATACAACCGGCTAGTCTTTAATACAAGCGGTTCCTCATTATCAGAGAAGTCAAATATTGTCTTGGAGGAATATAATTAATATTAAAAAAAAAAACTTGTCCTCAACACAGGTAAATCGATATGCCTTAGGTATGACATTTCGGCTGCTGGATATTCTTCGCGGAAACCTTTTTTTCTTGCTCCCTTGGGGCGTCCGCATCTTTGCCGCCCCGATTTTTTTTCCTCAGGGCTCGTCCACGACTTTGCTGCAGCCTTTGGCTTATTGTACATTTGCCGCACCGATAGCACCGCAGCCTTTGACTAATTGTGCATGCCCTTAGTCTTTTTACTCCACCCATTCCAAAATCACTGTGTCTTGAACTAGTCTGCACAGCGATTGGTAGGGTGAAGTTTTATATTGCTCTGTCTCCGGTCTAGGCTGACCGTAGATCAGTTGTCTTTTGCGGTCCAGAGCTTTACACTCGCACAAGATGTGCTGGGCTGATTCCTCCCCCTCGCCGCAGAGTCTGCATGCCAGGTCCCCCTCGAACCGCCCCATTTTATACAGGTGTTTCTTGAAGGCCATGTGTCCTGTTATGTTCCTGAGCTGTCATCTGCTAAGATTTAGCAGCTCCACAGCTCTCTTTGAATTTCCGCGGACTCCGGGTGCCCCTCCACCAGTGAGGACTCTACTGTAAGAGTAGAGGGGCTGCCCCGGCAGTTCAAGTGTCTTTCCGGGGCGCAAAGAAAGAAGTTCCGGAGGGCGCAGAAAAAGGATACCGGGACTTGGACGGTCGTGAAACCTGTAAAGGCGCGAGAGGGGAGTGCGAGTCAGAAGAGGACGCGCTCGAACTTTAGCATGCCCACTACAGACAGACGTCTAAAAAGAGCCAGGGCACCTGTAAAGGCGCAAGAGGAGAGTGCGAGTCAGAAGACGCCGCACTCTGGCTCTAACAAGCCTACTACAGACAGACGTCCCAAAAGGACCAAGGCCGGAACACCGGCGCAGACTGGCTCGTATAGGGAGGCTGCGGAGGGCATCGGGATGGCGGTGATTGACAGACACTATCCTAAGGTCACGCTAGACCAGGGGAAAGCGCACCGGGGTCGCGGGACTGGCTGCGGAAAACGATCCAGGGCATTGGTCACATTTTGGAGGGGGCGGACTTGACAGCCGTCGAGCCCAAGGAAGTCCCAAAGAGACGCAAGGTCTTCGTACGGATCCCTGACACCGTCCCGCAGGAGACAATGATCAGTAGACTGAAGATCCAGAACCCTGAATTGGGGACACAACACTGGTCGGTTCTAAGCAGGAAGGCAGAGGAGAAAGGACTGACTCTCGCCTTCTCGATTGATCAGGCGTCTTACAGAGTCCTTGAAGGGACCTCCTTCAAGGCATTCGGGGGCCTGGGAAGGGCCAGCTTCCGCCCACTGGGGAAGCAACTACGGGTTAATGGGACTTAGGTTCCTTCAAGTCAACCTCCAACACAGTAGAGCAGCTACGGCCGGACTACTGATGGCTCTGAGGAACACGGATGTGGCCCTAATCCAGGAACCGTACTCCTATAAAGGAAAGATCAAGGGACTCGGCGGAGCTGCTGGAAAGCTCATCTACAGCAGATCCAGCGAGAACCCAGTTTCTGGGTGACTTTGTTAAGAGCTGGGCTGTGTCTGGGGAAGTGAGTAGCTCAGACCACAGATACATCCGGTTTGAAATCGCCAAAGTCGAAAGACAAACGGTATGGTACCGGGACCCCCGCAAGGCGGACTGGGAAGCCTACAGGTCAGACCTAGCAGTGGAACTGCGGGGGGTTAAGAGTACCATAGACAATTCAATAGACCTCGAGATTGCAGCAGTTCAATTGCGAGACGCAATCACCTCGACCTATAACGCCAATAATGCCCCCTGGAAATGAGGGTGTCCACCAGGAACGTCCCGTGGTGGAACGAGGACCTCAGGCAAAGGAGGACGCTGGTTCGTAAGCTGTTTAACGCGGCCAAAAGGTCGGGAGCGTGGGATGAATATAGACAGGCCCTAACGACCTATAACAAAAGACTGAGGGAAGCCAAGAAGGAGTCGTGGAGGAGGCACTGCGAGGAAGTGTAAAACACGTCCGAGAGTGCTCGACTACACAAGATCCTGTCCAAGGGCACTCAGACCAACATAGGCTCCCTTAGAACATCCACGGGAGGCTTTACAAGCTCGGGGGAGGAAACTATGGAAATTTTACTCCAGACGCACTTCCCCGGCTGTAACATAATAAACCAATCACCTCCGGACTGGGAACACTCAGAAATAGAGGCGCCTTATAGGCGGGCATCTAGAGTAGACTGGACAGTCGCTAAAGAGGTAGTTACCTGGAGCAAAATCAGATGGGCCATTAAAATGTGAATATATATTTATATATCGTACATTTTATTTAACTTGACCTAGCAATGATATTATGATGTTACTTGTTTACATGAACAAAAATGAGAACAGGGTGACAAAAAAATAGTAGGTAAATTTTCAGATTAGCTGCCTAACGCTTTTCTAAAAATTGTTTTCAGAAACATGCCTAGACCCTCCCCCCCTGGATGCACAAACGAAAAGAATTTTTTTTGTTCACACCCCCCAATGAAGTTAGGGACAAGTAGTGGATAGGGGTGCTGGGCGGGGTAGGTAGTAAAAAGGAAATATGAGCAGAAAATGCGAATAAAACGGGCTTGAAAGCTGTCTTTTTCACATCTGAAGCCATATCCCCCTTAAACCCTGCCTACCCCTCACAGCACCCCTATTCCCACAGGTGCCGTAACTTCCTTGGCGGGTATGAACACGACATTTTTCTTGTGGCTTATGCAACGTGGGTGGTTGTATGCACGCGAAAGGGGAAGGAAAATCCCCACGACGAAGCACCCAACAGTACAACTTACGTTTTTCTTACAAAAATTTCAAAATAACTCCAAAAGTTGGCTTCTGCCCTCATTTTTATTGTAATTTTCGTCATCTACACCTTAAAACACGTCTATATACAAAATTACGTAAAAATCGAACACGCGCCCCGAAAATAAACCTTTACTTAAGATTATTCAAATTTGAAATTTGCATCCATTTGAAACTTTTATGATAGGATCACAGAAGAGTGAGGCAGTGTAAAAATAGTATTATATCGTTTAGAAGATGAATTAGAGTCGGCAGTTACGAAGAAAAAGTTGGCGGTATTGTTTTTGCATGAGTTATGATAGTTATATAAAAACAATACAAGTGAGTTCATCAGGCGTCAACAGTTGAATAGTTGTGTCAAAGAATGAGTTTACCATTCCCGCTGAGTTTCGGAACTCAACTGTTGCCGATTGGTTAATGCGGAGTGACAGACAAACGGAACAAAATAGTACTTGAAGTCAACAGTGCGTCTATCAGTTTCCAACCGCTGAAATGTATCGGTAGTAAGCAGATGAGCGATAAAACTCAGCTGTTGGCGCCTGGTGAATTAAAACACTTTGTCACCTTTTTCCCCATTACTGACAACTAATTCGTTCTTTACATGAAGTTGTAGGATTTTACTCAGTTGCAAGTCTATTCTAAGTGACACAGATATAGGAAAGTTGTGTTAAAAGCCAATGCTTTTATTCTGATCGATTGTTGTTTGTAGTAAACTTTATTATATCATAATTAAATCGTACTTTTTAAATCATCTACATTCCATTCTCTAATTTATATACATTTTGTGTCCATATAACACTAGAGGAAAATATTTTGCATTATTGGCGACACTGATTATATTCTTACCAACCCCAATATAAACGTCAAACAATTTGACGTATCCTTTTCCCGTCTAACCTTCTAGAGACGTTAGCGTTTTCATTAGAACTGGCATGTTCTAATTAGTTTTTCGCATTTAATTGGTTAAAAATACTGAAAGTAATCTTGTGAAGTTATTATTTCCGTAGTGAAGTAACGGAATAATATAAACAGACATCGAAACAACGTGTTCCCCGTGGTTCGAGAATTGAAGCAGCATGGTTGCCAGGTACGAGATCGCGGTAGGTCTTCAGAAGGGCCATCGTGTCACAAAAATATCAACAAAAAAGTCCAAAGGTGAAAAAGTAAGACCTGCCAGGTTGAAGGGGATCCAAACAAAACACACAAAGTTCGTGAGGGACCTCATCAGAGAAGTGACCGGACATGCACCCTACGAGAAGCGTGCAATGGAGTTGCTCAAGGTGTCAAAGGACAAGAGGGCATTGAAATTCCTGAAGCGTCGTCTTGGCACCCACATCCGCGCCAAGAGGAAGCGTGAAGAATTATCAAACATTCTCACACAGATGCGTAAGGCACAAGCACATGCCAAGTAAATATATTTTGAGGTTATGAGATAAGTTTTGTCGATGTATTTTGTAGAAATAAAAGACATTGAAGTTTAGTTTTTTGTTTTTATTTTGGACCCCATTTTGTGTTTGTGGTAATATAATTCAGATTGTTTTGCTTATGTGTATTATGTTTTGTTTATTTTTTTACGATTTGTGGCTTGTAATCAGGCTGTGTTGCTTCCTTTAACAATTCAGCATACATGTCCAATCTTTGAGTCATCTACAAGAAAAGAATGCAAGTTAGTATGAGAAATTTGCAGGTAATAAATAATACTCCAAACAAAAATATTACAAAAGAATTTTACAAATATAGTTTATTAAAAAAATAATCGGTAAATCTGCAGTTTATGCCCGCAAGTCCTCGCGCACTAGAATTTCGTCGTTGGAATTCACACACTGTTGCTACAGCCTTCTACCGGATGGTGCTTATTGCTCTAGGGAAGGTCAGGTCCGGAAGAAGGATATGGCAACAGCGTGTGACTCACAGGGTTAAACTGCAGATGTACCAAATAATCTTTTGTTGTGTTCTGTGGAATGGCAAACTGCCTGTAGTTACGGCGATCCTTAAGTAGACTGGTTCCGTCCATGCATCTAGAGAGCGGCATTGCCTGACGGTGCTTATTGCACTAGGGGCCTACCTAAACTGACCTACAGGGCAGGACCCTAAAGCCGTAAGCACCGTCCGGCAATGCCGCCAGTGGCGGAACAAAAGATGACTGGGCCCCTCCGCAAACGATTATTTTGGGGCCCCTGGTTTTTGTTTAACTAAGGTTGTGTGTTATGTAAAAACAAACAATACATGTTAATTAGGCTAGATGTTGGACACTGCGGTAATCTAAAACAGAAAACAAATCGAACTGTGTGTGTGTGTGTGTGTGTGTGTGTGTGTGTGTGTGTGTGTGTGTGTATCACACTGATAACTCAAAAAACAATGGGCCCTTTTGATCAAATTTTCTGAGTGCCTTCCTTTTGCAAGTGGCTTTGACAAGTTCGTTATTCAGAAAAATCGGCCCAGGTTTTCGGTATCTTCTCGGTGACCTCTTAACGGCATATTACAAACTGATAGCGCAATTATAACGCCAATCACCATTTTGATTATATCTCGCCATTTATTAAAATGTTCTTTTGTGTTAACTAGATTTTCAATTCTTTCACCTTGTTTCCAGGAATCATACAAAAAACAAGATTTCATATGTATAACTGACTGTTCATGTTATTTTATTTTCTTGGAAAATCCTTTCCAATCCTGGACTCCTTTACACCAAGCATCTCCACACACACACACTTAGTTATTATGGGGGAGGCCAGGCTAGGACTATACAGACTAGCATGCAATGGTAGACTGAAGATCAACCCAGGCTTCAGGGGCCACTACAAAATTCAGAAGATCGTGAAGGAGCCCATGCTCTTGAAATGAGGTCAGACTTCGTGAGCCCGCGAATGTGCAGGGAAAACAACTTTGTGGAAATCCGCGAGGCATGGCGGGAGGAGACGCCGGCCATACCACAGGACGCGCTCGTCTGGTTCACGGACGGATTCGGCGTAGGACGGGGGCAGGTGTTTACTCGGAAGGACTGAGGGTAAGTCATAGTATTTCTCTCGGAGCCCATGCAATGGTGTTTCAGGCCGAGATGTATGCCATCCTGTACTGTGTGCGGGAGAACAAGAGGAGGGGCTACACCAACAAGCGGATCCTCATAGCCACAGACAGCCAGGCAGCCCTTAAGGCACTAAGTAGCCCACGGGTAAATTCCTGGCTGGTGAGTGAGGGCCGAGACGAGCGACCTGGCTGGGCAGAATGAGGTGACCCTCATCTGGGTGCCGGGTCACTCAGGGTTCAAAGGCAATGAAGAAGCTGACAGTCTCGCGAAGAGAGGGTCAGCAGAACCATTTATGGGACCAGAACCGGCTCTGGGCGTGTCAAAGAGCACTGCCAGGGGAGCCATTAAGTCCTGGGTCAGAAACCAACACAAGGAGTACTGGGCAGACTGTCCAGGGTTCAGACATGGGTAGTCAATAATTGACGGACCCAGTTCAAAGAAAGCTGTGGAGCTGCTAAATCTTAGCAGAGGACAGCTCAGAAACACAACAGGTCTCTTGACGGGACACATAGCCGTCAAGAAACACCTGCATAAAATGGGGCGGTTCGAAGAGGACCTCGCATGCAGACTCTGCGGCGGGGGGGAGGAATCAGCCCAGCACATCTTGTGCGAGTGTAAAGCTCTGGACCGCAAAAGACAACTGATCTACGGTCAGTCTAGACCGGAGACAGAGCAATATAAAACTTCACCCTACCAATCGCTGTGCAGACTAGTTCAAGGCACAGTGATCTTGGAATGGGTGGAGTAAGACTAAGGGTATGCACAATCAACCAAGGGTTGCGGTGCTATCGGGGCGGCAGGGCCGCAGACGAGCCCTGAGGGAACAAAAAAAAGCCACTTGTAGTTGTGGAGAGTAACAAAGCCACATTCTTTCAACTTGTATGCCAGCTTTAGTGATATAATTGTAATAGGCAGAACTAGTATGCACAATCAACCAAGGGTTGCGGTGCTATCGGGGCGGCAAGGCCGCGGACGAGCCCTGAGGGAACAAAAAAAAAAAAAAAAAAAAAAAAAAAAAAAAAAAAAAAAAAATAGGCAGAACTAAATGAACGTCCTTTGTCGTCTTTCAGAAAATTACTTAATGGCTTACACGGTCCAGTGTTTAGAATTCTCCTTTGTTTCTGTATTAATTTCTCTTCCCAAATAATTTGCGATATCCGAAGCACAAACTTTGTCGGTAAATTTGCAGATTAGCTCCCGAACGCTTTTCAAAAAGTTGTTTTCAGAAACATTACTAGGACCCCCCTGCATGCACAAACCACAAGAAAAAATTCTTGTTCACACACCCCAAGGAATATATATATATATATATATATATATATATATATATATATATATATATATATATATATATATATATATATATATATATATATATATATTGACAGCATTATACCTAATAAGTAGGCATTCATCAATTTTATTTTTAACCGTTTCCTGGAAGGATTGCCTGAGGATGAAAGATATGATCGAGCATTTTTACGTTCTTCGATTCGAAAGTCACGCAGCGTAGATTTCTATAACTGTAATTATATGGCTATTGCTGCCATGCCAACAATCTGTTTACTCGTCTTAACGTAAATGATCTAAATATATAACTTAATTTTTTTCTAAGTATGTAGATATTATATTTTTATGATCTCATAAAGCTGCCATCAGCCAGTACGGGGGCTGCGAGGGTGTCTGTTCCGCCACTGAATGCCGTTCTCTCGATGCATGGTCGGGATCCGTCTACTTAAGGATCACCTGTAGTTACTTGGTTTAGATCCGATATAATTTGAAAATACCTATAGGACATTAATGCAAACAGAAAAAATAACAGATTACAAAAAACGGTAATCCTACACGTTGATTCTGTAAAGTTCTTAGTTGCACGAATTTCTCGGACCGAGTTAAAAAGCTGTTCCCACTTCCTTCTCTTTCTCGACTTGCTAAGGTATAATACGTGTGAATCAGCTGTAATTTTGTGGTACAAAGTGAAGATTGAAACCTGTGATGAGCACTGATAAGCACACTTGGAGAACCCAACTCGCAACACATTTTAAAAAACCTGACTATCGTTTCACTAACTTATTTTATTGCAGTAAAGTATATGTTATCGTTGACCTTTTTTATTGTTACTTCGTTAGTCCGCTGCCTCGCTTGTGTGATGCTCGGGAGCGGGGCTCGATGGGATGTCGCCTTGAGTCTAGCACTGGTGGGTGTCAGGTCTAGACGAACCCGGAGGAGAGCTGAGATCTTTAGGGGTGGAATATAACTAAGGGTTGAGGCCTCTTCTGTGAGCTTTGAAACAGACAAACAACCCCACTTGGATGCTGCTCGGATTCAGGACTTCATGATACTGCACCGAGTCAAACACTGACTGATGTCTGGTCCAGACGAACTCGAAGAGATGTTACCTCTCTTTGAGATTTGAGATGGGCAAGCGACTTCGCTCAGATGGCAGTACATCTGTCAAACAAAGTTTCACCTCGCAGGTGTCGTCTCCTGTCGGAAGCTCGATTTGTTGGGTGAAATTTAAGCTAACGCTGGCAGGTGTTGGTCCTGGACGAACCCGGAGGTGGCTGGGGTCTCTAGGGGTGGATTACACCTGGAGACTTGGGCCTACTCTGTGAGCATCGATACAGGCTAACGACCCCGCCTGGATGCTGCTCGAAGGCGGGTCTTCATGATACCGCCTCGAGTCAATGAAACACTGGCGGGGGTCTGGTGCAGGTGAGGCTGGGGGGAGGCAGACATCTCTGGGGAGTGATATGCACCCGGAGTTTGGCGCCTCCACTGTGGCCTCAGAGACTGACAATTGGCCTCACTTGGTTGTTACTCGGGAGCGGAGTTCCAGATGATACCGCCCTGGATTGAGCCCTGGCGTGTGTCGTGTGTCCAGACGTCCCGGGGGGCTCTGATCTCCGATGAGTGGTAAACACCCGGAGTTTGGAGCCCATACTGTGTGCTACGAAACGGACAGACGGCCTCGCTAGGGTAATGCTTGGGAGTGGGACTCGATGGGATGTTGCCTTGTGTCTTAACACTGTTAGGTGTCAGGTTTGGAAAAGCCTGATGGGAGCTGAGATCTCTAAGGCTGGATTACAGCTGGAGATTAGATGCTGCTCGAGGGCGGGACTTCATGATACCGCCTCGGGGCAAACACTGACGGATGTCTGGTCCAGACGAACTCGGAGTGAGGTTATCTCTCTTTGAGCTTCGAAATGGGCAAGCGGTTTTACTCAGATGGCAGTACACCTGCCAAACAAACTTTCACCCTCTAGAAAAGATCGACTCCCTCAGGGAGCTGGAATTGATGGGTGAAATCTAAATAATTAGACGTGAGCCACAATAGACCTAAGGTCGCGGTGGAGGGACTGAAATAGCCCAGTCACAATAAAATCTAATCTGCTCCGCTGCATAAAAAAATATATCGAAGCAGCGAGTGCATTATGGTAATGCATAAGGTGAGGGCTTAATTAAAAAACTAAATTTATAAATAGTGATGCAACAAGGTGCTATTGAAACTAATAAGATATGGGTAATGAAATAGTGACGCAGCAAGTGCATTATTTCTTTCATAGTACGTATTGATATCTTATTTATTGCTATAGGTTGACTATTTCAATGCACTCCCAAGGTGGTTGACAAATGAACCTATTAATAAATTCAGAACAATTATTAGAGATTTTTTAATACAGGCTTGTCTATACAAAACAGATGAATATTTTACTGTAGTGCAGCAGTTGAGATTCTCGACGGCCAGGTGATCCACTGTTTTAGTGATAGGCAGATATTGTGTGTTTTAGATGTGTATGTATTTTTGTTGATTTTTTGTATGATTATTTCCATGGGCGTCTGTCTGCTTCTCTCATCCAGACCCCTCTGATATCTCACAAAACGTCACCGAAATTATCCAAGCTGGCATGGAATTATTTATTCCACGTACACAGAAAACCTCTGCAGCCACCCAAAAGCCCTGGTTTTCTAAATCCTGTGACAAGGCCAGACTTGAAAAGGTCAAAGCTCACAAAACGCTTCTACACAATCCCAGGCAAGAGACCCCTCAAGCATTTAACGACACAAGAAACCACTATGTCCGCATTCTTTCTGAGGCAAAAAACTCGTTTAATAACCACATCAAAAACAAAGTCCTCTTAAGCTCCAGCGGCAGCAAACCATTCTAGACTCTTGCTAAATCTATTGGGAATAATTTCTGCAAGAGCACTTTCTGAAGGGATGAAATTGTTTCTACCGCCCTGGGCAAGCCTGAACTTTTTGCCTCGTTGTTCACCGGCAATTCTACTCTCAACCCACCTCCAAATGTTCAACCACCAACAGTCCACAATGTCGCGCGTTAAAATAGCAGATATCATTTTCAATACTAAAAAGGTACGAAAGATGCTCTCTTCTCTTAATACCAGGAAAGACTCTGGCCTTGACGAGATCCCAGCAATTGTTCTCAAAAAATGCGCACCAGAACTTGCTCCTGTCCTGACTCGTCTGTTTCAGATATCTTACAATAGAGGCATATTCCCTAGTAACTGGAAAACTGCTCGAGTACAACCCGTCCCCAAGAAAGGGACAAAGGGCTTCCTAGCAACTACAGGCCTATTTCTCTTCTTTCAGTCGCCTCTAAAGTGATGGAAAAGTATATAAACACCGAATTACTAAAATTTCTTGAAAAACACAGTCTAAATCACGACAGGCAGTATGGATTCTGTCAGCGCAGATCAACTGCCTACCTCCTTTCCTTTGTCACCCATTATTGGAACAAGTCTATGGAACTACACGGTGAATCCCAGATTGCCGCTCTCGACATATACAAAGCATTCGACCAGGTCTGGCACGCAGAGCTGCTTAATAAACTTCCGGCCTATGGCTTACCACCAAAACTCCGCACTTGGACATCAAATTTTCTCTCCAACCGGAGCATTTCTGTTGTCGTGGATCGCCATTCCTCTAAAATTTATCCAATTAATGCAGGAGTTCCTCAAGGTTCAGCTTTAGCCCCTACTTTGTTTCTTCTCCACATCAATGACCTCCCCTCAAGCACATCCAACCCAGTTACGCGGACCACAGCACCCTCCACTCAAATATACAATATTTTAAGGCTGTCTCTTTAGCCCAATTAGATGAGGATCACAGACTCATGGAGGGTTCTATCTCTGTGGATTTCCAAAAAATATTAGACAGGGGAAGTAGAAATCTTGTACAATTCAACCCCACCAAATCACAGTCTTGCTTTCTTTCTCATTAGAGATACACCAACCCTAGACCCATCACAATGAACAACCAATTTATTCAAAGTAATGAGTCCTTTTCACTTGTTGGCATTTCTGTGGATCGAAATCTCAATTGGCACCGACATGTCACATCAATTGCAGAAGCGGCTGCTAAGAAATTAGGTTTCCTCTTCCGGGCTTGCAAATACTTTTCACCAGCTAATCTCTATACCTTATACACTTCACAAATTAGACCAAACCTTGAATACTGCTCCACATCTGGGGTGCTGCTGCCGCTTCTACACTCGCTATCCTGGACTCCATTTAGAAGAGAGCTATACGTCTCATCGGTGACCCTACCCTCACACAAAGGCTGCCAGCCCTTGCCCACCGACGTGCCGTTGGTGACCTCTCTCTCTTTTATAGATATCTGCACGAGCACTGCTCAGAGGAGCTTTCTTCCATAGTTCCTCCACCTGCTGCCCCCAACAGATCTACCAGGGGAACAGAGCGAATGCACAATTTTACTGTCCAGGTCACCAGACATAGAACATCTCGTTATGCCCGCTCTTTTGTCCCGAGGACTTCCAAGATGTGGAATTCCTTGCCGGCACATGTTTTTCCTTCTCCCCCGAACCTCCACACCTTCAAGTTCAGAATTAACAAGTTGCCTCTTTCCTCCTTGTCGACACCCACGGTACGATAGTATTTAGGCTGTAAACCCTCGTGGTGTGTTGTTAAAATAAATAAAAAATAATAAAAAAAGTACTTATATTATTTACAAAAAAAATTAAAGCTGCAGTTTCCAGTATAATTTACGTATTTTGAAAACGTAAGTTGGTTTGGAACAACTTACTTCTTGGTTCAGATAACAATTTACTTAAGTTATCTGAAAGAAAAACTAAGTTTCTGACAGACATAAAATGTATCGTACCTGGAAGTTCCATACATCTTTTACTTGTCTACACAGGTTCAAGTCCAGTTCCGCAATCAACAGACCATTCTTCGTTCTTGAAAGACCCTAAAATAAAATAGTCAGTTGATTTTGCTGATACCTCCTGAAAATCCAGTATAAGTTATTAATTTATTATAGTGATGGGTCGTTATTTAACTGTCAGCTATTTTTAAACGGTTACCGAGCCGCAACGGTAACCACCAGTTATGGATTTATAAAAATAACAGCTTAAAAAGTAACGCTTTTTACACAAAACTAGATTTCGGAGTCGTGTCTGTTTCAGTTCTACTGCAACTAGGTTCGATGAATAAACATCGGTTTTCATCAGCAACTGTATATTTAACCATTTAACGGGATGAATAGCCTTGAGATTTGGAATGATAAATATGTATGGTTATGCAGTATAGAGCGGACTGTACTTCATAACATTATTATTTATACTAGTGTGCTCCCTCTCGCTCACAGCTTTAGGGACGTACGATCTTCGGTACAATAAAACGGTTTAATTTTAACTTTAACCGGTTGTTGATGGGGATACGGCATACGGACACTACTACACAGAGTTATTCTGTTAAACTGAGAAGCTGTTATTTTTGAAACAGTTGAGCTTCACACTAGTATGTAATGCCAAATATTAAATAATAAAAAATGTTGGGTGAAAAGATGAATTTCTGTAAAAACGTGTTATTACTTTCACTATAGACAACGCAAAATAGGGTTATTTCACGTGAAATTAAAGTACTTATTTATTTAAATTTATATACATTACCTAAGAAAACAGTTAACACGTCATTTTCGTTTGTCTGATAATAGTTATCAAATTGATACAAAAATATAATGATACAACATTTTTTAATATCTATATACATTTAAATATAAAAAATTAAATGAATATATATATATATATATATATATATATATATATATATATATATATATATATATATATATACATATATATATATATATATATATATATATATATATATATATATATATATATATATATATATATATATATATATATATATATATATATACAGGGTGATTCTTTGGCGAAAAATAAGGGGTGTCTTTTTATTAAGTTTTTCTTGAAACCCCTTCTCCTCCAAGTTACAGCCCTTTGAAATTTTTGAAACTAATTTTAAAACAACGAATATTAAAATAAGTAAATAAACAATTAATACTATATATCTTCCAATTTTTTTTAAAACTCAAACTCAATTTTTTATACTGTTGGCTGTTGTTTGCACAGTTTTTAAAAGTGGACTGATAAAGATGACCAGTGAACCGAAAATGTAACTAGAGATTAGACATCTTTCTAAGAAAGAATAAAAGCATAATGTAATAACAAACCATATGTACAGAATAAAGGCAAATTTCTTTACCGAAATTTTATGAGCTGCGTCATGTTATGGAATTCTTAGAATCACTCCCTGTGTAGCAATAAAAGTTCCAACGTCTAACGTTCCAAGATGTGATAAATAATGATATTTATTGATTCTTGCTGTGGCATTGACATTTACGTAAAGACCCTGATAAAATAAATTTGTGAGAAATGACTAGTTTATAATTCCTAAAACATCTAAGTAAATTCTTATAGAAGACTCCTTTCTGATTTCTAAAAGTTTCACTTCAGAGTGGTAAAAGATTTACGACACGCTTATTATAATTTCTTAACCCTTTGTTTCCTTTTCATATCGACAAAATTTGAGATTTATACACTACGTGAAATAAGGGGGTAAAAATACAATGCATTTATACTAGTGTGCTTGCTCTCGCTCACAGCTTTGGGAATGTAGGATACTATCGATCGACTATCCAGTTTAAAATAACTGAAGCCCCTATTTTCAACGGTTATTATTAAATAACATTAACGGCTTCAACTGTTAATAGAAAATAACCGTTTTTCCCATCACTAATTTATTATATTATGTCGGTGTATAAAAAGGTAAGTAAAAAATTAAAAATTCATGTCTTATTATTTTTTTGCGCACAAATAGTAGTAAATATGTAGTTTTCACGTACGGATTTTGAGAGAAAAACTGCCACATGCATTTTTATTTCAAAGGAAATCAAAATGTAAAATACTCACAGGGGTTCTAGAACCATTCGGAGCAGTCACATAGCTCGAACCATAAAAATGTCCAAACTCCTTATGTGCTGGTTGACCATCACCAGAAGTGAACTCGTTTTCATATACTTCAGTACCCACCCGGTTTATAGCACACGTGTAGTAATTATTTGCTATAGCTGCATTCCTCGCTTCTATATACCAAAATGGTTCACTTAGGCTTCCTAACTGTAACAAATAAAAAACATTTATATAGGTATATACGTAACATACAGTAGAAGTTCGATAACGTGAACAGAAAAAAACCAGGAGTGTTCAACCTAATGAATGTGTTCACACTAATGGGGGTCTGATTTTTATTGCAAATTTGTATGCTTAAGGCACATAAAAGTGAATTTTTGTTTCAGATTAAAATAAAACAAAATTTATTTCTAGTGAACATAAATCTTATATAATAAATCAACAAAAACTGAAATATGTAATTACAAAAACAAAGAGAAATACTGTATTATGTTTGTAACATGTGTACATATTATGTGTAAGTATATATATATATATATATATATATATATATATATATATATATATATATATATATATATATATATATATATATATATTATGTACATTATGTAGTATGTTTATCTATCCTCAAAAGAACAATTTGGCAGTATAAACATGAACATAATGTGTTTTAGTGGTTCTTTTGTTAGTCAATGTAAATATTTTGATGTTCACATTACTGAGCTGTTCACATTATCGAGCTTCTACTGTATTATACTGGGTGTGTAACTTAATTTTTATTTAGGTATGTATATTAGGAATTCCAAGCTGTAACAGTCGAATAGTTCAATATACCATGTTTGAGAGGTTGCAAATATGCAAAGATACAATCTAAGCTAGTCATTCCACACTGATCTGAAAAGCCTCTAATCACCCTTCTTTTATTAAGTTCGTTATTAAGTCATGACAACACTTTAGTTATGGAACAACTTACTTTGGAATCAATGAGTGAACACAGAGAAATATTAAGAGTTTGTTTTGGTTTTAGTAAATTTTCTTAAAGACAATTCATTAATGAGGAGATCCAGACTTTTGAATTTTGAAAAAATTTCTTCAAATGAGCGCTAATTAGGCCCCCTAGAACACATATCCGGGGTAGTTTCAATTTATATATATATATATATATATATATATATATATATATATATATATATATATATATATATATATATACAAGGAGAACGGTTAAGGGCAAAGCCGCAAGGAGACAATCGCATAAACGTGTTTCAAGCTTATTAGCCATCATCAGTACGGTATAGCTAGGTGAAGATGGGAACACTCTGGATGAAGATGCAAAAACACACGGAGTCACAACAGGCAACCAGTGCACATTTTCAGAAACATTTGGAAGACCCCCAACCCGAGGGAAACAACCAAAATAGCCACGGAGGCAAAAAAATCACCTCAACCACAGGTGACAGAGCAGCTGAACTAAGGGACTTCGTGATAAGTCTGTTCCCGGATGCCACCTTACAGGAGAGCTTCGCTGACAGGCTCGTATTCAGTGTGCCACAACAAAGCGTTCCGTCGTTGGCGAACTGCTTCTTGCAGCTCGAAAAAGGTAAGTTTGAAGTTGTTAAAACAAAACTGATAAACTAAATAGTTCACTAAGTGAGATGTAAGACACGAAGCACGTGCCGCCACCTCGTTGCGGAACCAAGTAGTATCTTGTCACGGCAGCTCCAAATAATACAGATTGTTAAAAATAGAGACTGTATACAACCAACTAACAATTAAGTAAATTGTCAGCCCTGGCCCATTTCTACCCTAATATAGGGACAAAGTATGTAAGGCTAGATGCATTCTCACCACAATTAAAACCGCAGACCGGTTTCGCTCTAACTTGGTTCCGCAACGAGGTGGCGGTACGTGCTTCTCGTCTTACATCTCACTGCAATTAGTGTGCCCTACTGATGAGCCCTAATTAGAGCGAAACCGGTCAACGGTTCTAATTGTTGCGGGAATGCCTTACTCTTTTCTCCTATTATTTTCAGTGCTGGACTGTTTCTCTCATCCAGGTTTAAATCTGAAATGATTTTCATCTAAGCAAATCTTAATTTTGCTTCTTTGCCTATTTTTTCTGTCATGAATAAATATAAATAAACACTGTTTAAATGTTGTTAATTTTGTTATTTGATATGTTTTTCTATTGTTTTGATTATGTAAACTTATAAACTCGGTATGTAACATATTTTTCTTTATTTTACTTACTGTTGCTGATGGATTGAAAACTATTTCGGCACCATTTATTCCAAACATGAGCCAGTTCAATGGGTGATGTCGTCCATAACAAATGTTGATTGCGATTTTTCCAAATTCAGTCTGAAAAGAAAACAAATTTAACTCTAAATTTATTGTAAGTATAATTGTAAGGTATATATATATATATATATATATATATATATATATATATATATATATATATATATATATATATATATATATATATATATATATATATATATATATATATATATATATAATTCATCCTCATCAATCAACCTGTTCGTGTCCACTGCTGAACGTAGCTCTCATCCACTTTTCTCCATTTTTGTGTCCTGTGCTTCCTTTATCCAGTTGCTTGTCATTGGTTTTAGGTTATCTGTCCATTTTGTTGGCGGTCTTTCTCTGCTTCTCATGTCTCCCCTTGGTCGCCACTTATCATTATCCTCTTTGTCCATCTTCCATCCGTAAGTCTGGCAATATAGCCTGCATACCTCCACTTCATTTTAGGAATCACTTCTATCACATTTGTGACCTTTGTTTGTTGTCGAATATATACATTTGTTTTTCGGTCTCGTCTTGTTCTGCCCACCATGGCCCTCTTCATGGCTCTTTGGGTTTCTGCTCCATATGTTATTACCGGGATGATGCATTGTTCGAACAATCTTCTTTTCAGTGCCATAAGCAAGTCACCTCCTAGGGTAGATCTGAGCTTACCAAACGCGACCCAGCCTAATTCAACCCGTTGTCCAGGGTACGAGGTACTGGGCTATGCGGACGACATCGTCACCATAGTCTGAGGAAAGGTTACACAGTCAGTGTGGGAGCGCATCCAGACAGCACTGAAGGTGGTGGAAAGGTGGATGGTTGGCCAAGGGCTCGAGGTGAGCCCCGAGAAAGCAACTGTCTGTTCTCATTCTATACGGTAGAGGGAGGTAAAATATCTTGGGATCGTATTGGACTCTAAGCTAACCTGGAATGGTCACGTTAAAAAAATACTGCGTAAGGCAGTTATGACCTTAGCCGTCACTAGGCGGCTATATGGAAAAACGTGGGGACTAAGAGTTAGTATGGCCCACTGGCTGTACACAAGGGTGGTTAGACCATCGTTAACATGCGCGACACTGGTCTGGTGGCCTACGGTGACACAATCCAGTGCCAAACAAAAACTAGGCAAGATCCAAAGGATGGCTTGCCTCAGCATCATAGGGGACATGACTTCAACCCCAACAGCCGCCATGGAGTTATGCTGGAGACGAGCGACCTGGCTGGGCAGAATGAGGTGACCCTCATCTGGGTGCCGGGTCACTCGGGGATCAAAGGCAATGAAGATGCTGACAGTCTCGCGAAGAGAGGATCAGCAGAACCATTTATGGGACCCAAACGGGTCCTGAGCATATCAAAAGGCACGGCCAAGGGAACCATCACGTCTTGTGTCAGGGACCAGCATAAGGCATACTGTTTGTTAGTTAGTTTAGTTATCTTTTTTATTTATATTCATACACCTGCTCGATATCAATGGTTTGAACTTTGAAATTTTCACGGAGCACAAGGTTTGTCATGAACTTGGTTTACTGCATGTATCTGCGTTATCTGACGACATTCTTCAACAATTATCCGACAATGCTCAAGTGAGTTGGGCGATGATGCATAAATTTTCAACTTCCAGTGTACCACATATAAAAAAGTCTAAGGGTGTTAAATCTAGCGATCTGGGAAGCCACTCAATTGAACCTTTGCGTCCTACCCAGTGATTTGACAAGTTCCGATTAAGAAAATCACGCACAGCTGCGGCATAATGTGGTGGAGCACCATCCTGCTAAAACCACACATCCTCTTCTACCAAAGCGTTGTCACTTTCCAATACGTTCACAATCGTCGGGTAGATATATGCGTTATGTGACTTCAGATATTTTCTTTAGATCTTGCAATTATAATTATAACTTACCTCGAACACAGGGTGTCCAGTTTTTCCTTCAAAGTAATAAGTCGACTCATTGAAATCGTAAATTCTCGGTATGTGATTTTTTCTGTGTTTCCCCATGTAGATTCCGTGGTTATCAATAACAACTGCAGTATTCCAAATCGTATCACAATGTACATTGTCTCTTTCTAGAATTGGCGATATTATTACCATATTGTGTAATTTCGCCAGCTTGGAAAAAGAAATGTAAATTAGTTAAGTTATCTATTATTTGCATAATAATCGTTTAAAAAATATTTTGGAAGCCATACAGGAGAAGAAAGTATTCAAAATTATGATTTCATAAGGTTGGAAGTATGATATAAGAAAAGTTTAATTGGCATAGCAGATTGAGATAGCAGGTCCATTTCCATTCGTATTAGACCCCTGATGTCACTACAAGTTGATGCCTTCACAGCTTGAATAGAGCAATTAGAATAAAACCTCGCTCCCCACTCCCAATAAATTATTGCCATTATATATCTATTATTAACCAGGAAGGAAATAATTTGGAGAAATGCTTTTTTTTTTGACATATCGACTTTTAACAGTTACACACTTGTATTGTAATACAGTTTATAGAAAATTGAGTTATTTAAATTTTGAGTTTTCTTTCGAATTTTTTTAAAAAATATCTTAGGTCGTATTGGACTCTAAGCTAACCTGGAATGGCCACGTTGAAAAAATACTGTGCAAACCTGGAATGGCCAAGTTGAAAAAAAACTGTGAAAGGCAGTGGGGACAGAGACCTAGTATGGCCCATTGGCTGTACACAAGGGTGGTCAGACCATCATTAACCTACGCGGCACTGGTCTGGTGGCCTAAGGCCAAACCAAAACTGGGCAAGATCTAAAGCATTGCTTGCCTCGGCATCACAGGGGCGATGACTTCAACCCCAACAGCCGCCATGGAGGTGTTGCTGGACTCTCCCCCCCCCCCATACACTTAGTTACCATGGGGGAGGCTAGGATAGGGCTATAGAGACTAGCCTGCAATGATAGATTGAAGGCCAACCCAGGGTGCAGGGGCGACTGCAAGATTCAGGAGATCGTGAAGGGGCCCATGCTTGAAATGAGGTCAGACTTCGCGAGCCCGTGAATCTGTAGGGAAAATAAGTTTACAGTCATGGCGGGGAGAGACGCCGGGCCTACCACGTCTGGTTCACGGACGGATCCGGCGGGGAGCGTGGGCAGGCTTTTATTCGGAAGGACCGAGCGTAAGTCACAGTATTTCCCTCGGGGCTCATGCAACGGTCTTTCAGGCCGAAATGTACGCAATCTTGCACTGCGTGCGAGAGAACAAGAGGTGGGGCTACACCAACAAGCTGATCGTCATAGCCACAGACAGCCAGGCAGCCCTTAAGGCGCTAAGTAACCCACGGGTAAATTCCAGGCTGGTTAGTGAATGCCGAGACGAGACAAGCGACCTGGCTGGGAAGAATGAGGTCACCCTCATCTGGGTACTGGGCCACTCGGGGGTCAAAGGCAATGAAGAAACTGACAGTCTTGCGAAGAGAGGATCAGCAGAACCATTTATGGGACTAGAACCGGTCCTGGGCGTATCGAAAGGCACAGCCGGGAGAGCCATCAAGTCCTGGGTTAGGGACCAGCATAAGGCATACTGGGGAGATTGTCCAGGGCTCAGACATGGGAAGGCACCAATTAGGGATCCCAGTTCAAAGAGAGCTGCTAATTCTTAGCATAGGACAGCTCAGGAACATAACAGGACTCTTGACGGAACACATGGCTGTCAAGAAGCACCTGTATAAAATGGGGTGGTTCAAGGGGGACCTGGCATGCAGACATTGCAGCGAGGGGGAGGAATCAGCCCAGCACATCTTGTGTGAGTGTAAAGCTCTGGACCGCAAAAGACAACTGATCTATGGACAGTCTAGACCGGAGACAGAGCAATATAAAACTTCACCCTACGAATTGCTGCGCAGACTAGTTCAAGGCAGAGTGATTTTGGAATTGGTGAAGTAGAAAAGACTAAGGGCATGCACAATAAGCCAAAGGCTGCAGTGCTATAGGGGCGGCAAAGAAACGGACGAGCCCTAGGGGAGAAAAAAAAACGCTTCTTTACCCTACTTTTCAATCAATTATTTTCGCGCGTATACAGCTTTTCACCACAGCAATTCACCCCAATTTAGTAATTTTTTAGTGGCAAAATTATGACGTAAATTTTTTAGATCCTACTGAGGTCCAGTTTATTTTAAAACAGATTATATGAAATTACCTCTTGAAGAAAAAGTGTTGTAGGTCCATTTTCCGCGGGCTCGGCATATTCACACCAGGGTATTTTTTCCCTCGTGCAAAATACAAATGGCATATCTAAACAAAACAAAAAGGATAAGCAAAATCAATAACATTAAAAAACAATTATAAGAATATATAGGTACCTATCAATTGATACAAAATATATTTCAAAATATTCAACGCATTTAAATCAATCAAATACAGGTAGCATAATGAATTACTTATTTTATGAATTAAGTTATAAAAATAAACCATTGACTTAACAATGTTATGGCAAAATTAAACTAATCCTGAGGCTAAAAAAGATACAGAGTGCACCAAGTATGCTTCTATGTATGGGTATCTTTTTTTATTTGAAGAGTTACAAGGTTGGTTGAATTAGAGAAAAGTTGCGTAATTACAAGCCTATTTAAATGTCATTCAAAAATTGGAAAAAATCAGCGGTTCTCAAAATACATATTTGAACTTAGACTTCGCGAGCCCGTGAATCTGCAGGGAAAACAACTTTACAGTGGAAATCCCCGACCGCGAGGGATGGCGGGAGGAGACGCCGGGCATACCACGGGACGCGCTCGTCTGGTTCACGGACGGATCCGGCGGGGAGCGTGGGACGGGGACAGGTGTTTACTCGGAAGGACCGAGGGTAAGTCATAGTATTTCCCTCGGAGCCCATGCAACGGTGTTTCAGGCCGAGATGTATGCCATCCTGCACTGTGTGCGGGAGAACAAGAGGAGGGGCTACACCAACAAGCGGATCCTCATAGCCACAGACAGCCAGGCAGCCCTTAAGGCACTAAGTAGCCCACGGGTAAATTCCTGGCTGGTGAGTGAGTGCCGAGACAAGACGAGCGACCTGGCTGGGCAGAATGAGATGACCCTCATCTGGGCGCCAGGTCACTCGGGGGTCAAAGGCAATGAAGATGCTGACAGTCTCGCGAAGAGAGGATCAGCAGAACCATTTATGGGACCCAAACGGGTCCTGAGCATATCAAAAGGCACGGCCAAGGGAACCATCACGTCTTGTGTCAGGGACCAGCATAAGGCATACTGTTTGTTAGTTAGTTTAGTTATCTTTTTTATTTATATTCATACACCTGCTCGATATCAATGGTTTGAACTTTGAAATTTTCACGGAGCACAAGGTTTGTCATGAACTTGGTTTACTGCATGTATCTGCGTTATCTGACGACATTCTCGCGAAAAGAGGGTCAGCAGAACCATTTATGGGACCAGAACCGGCTCTGGGCGTGTTAAAGAGCACTGCCAGGGGAGCCATTGAGTCCTGGGTCAGAAACCAACACAAGGTGTGCTGGGCGGACTGTCCAGGGCTCAGACATGGGAAGTCAATAATTGACGAACCCAGTTCAAAGAGAGCTGTGGAGCTGCTAAATCTTAGCAGAGGACAGCTCAGAAACACAACAGGTCTCTTGATGGGACACATGGCCGTCAAGAAACATCTGCATAAAATGGGGCGGTTCGAAGGGGACCTCGCATGCAGACTGCGGCGAGGGGGAGGAATCAGCCCAGCACATCTTGTGCGAGTGTAAAGCTCTGGACCGGAAAAGACAACTGATCTACGGTCAGTCTAGACCGGAGACAGAGCAATATAAAACTTCACCCTACCAATCGCTGTGCAGACTAGTTCAAGGCACAGTGATTTTGGAATGGGTGGAGTAAGACTAAGGGTATGCACAATCAACCAAAGGTTGCAGTGCTATCGGGGCGGCAAGGCCGCGGACGAGTCCTGAGGAAAAAAAAGACTACATAGACTTGGAGACTACTTCTCTGGCTTCACTGTTGGGTTTTGTTTCTGTAGGTGAAGGGCGTAGCCAGCGCGTAAGCTAACTGGAGCAAGAGGCACTTATGAATTCTAGATGTTCTAGGAAGTTCTTCAACGTTTCTGTGGCTAGTTTCTCTGCTTAACAGCAAAACTGGTTCGCATGTTCTTCAAAGTTTCTGTGACTAGTTTCGCTGATTGACAGCCAGAACCGCTTTGTATTTGAGCAAGTTGAATGTCTGCACGTTCCGCCCTTCGGAGGGGGCGTAAAGCCGTCGGTCCCGTGTCCATGCTATGTTGGGCACGTTAAAAATCCCTACCCTCCTTACAGAAAGGCAGGGGTTCGGCAAAATTTCCAGGATGGTGAGGTGGAACTGCTCCCTGACGTCGGTGATTGCCCATAGTCGCGGAAATAGGCCGACGTTAAAGAAACAAAACACACACACACACAAAT
This sequence comes from Tillus elongatus, assembly GCA_964006375.1. NCBI lineage: Eukaryota > Metazoa > Arthropoda > Insecta > Coleoptera > Cleridae > Tillus > Tillus elongatus. The sequence continues at coordinate 101,411,334 of OZ023270.1, forward strand.
AGAACGCACCGTATATATTAATATATATTTCGATTAGCCGTTAAATTTCAAGTCAACTTTGAACCATCATGTTCTAATTTTCAACCATTTTTATAGTAACAAACAAACATACTATTAGCTTAAACCAGAGCTTATAAAATACAGGTAGCATTACCAAATTACTAAATTAAAAGAATAATAAACCACAATTTCATGCAAAATTACTAGCGAGGTTAAAATATTTACATAATTTCAAAGTGTAAAAATGAACATATTTTAATGAAAAATAAATATAGTAAATGTCAAACTTACTCCAGGCCTCTTGGAAACAGAATATGTTCGCTCCGGCTTTGCCTGCTACCTCAATAGCATTTTTTGCCATGTCAAACATAGCCTGTCGCATTTCTGCGATGGGAACGTTGGTTGGTAACGGTATTTTGTGTTGAAAAAGTGCCACTTTCACCTTTCTAGGTAGTCGAAGCTGTTCTCGTTTACATGGAAAACTGTACGCTTTAAGTTCGAATCCATGTTGGCCAGCTAAAGATTTGGTAGCATTTTGTATATCCAGTTCACTAAAAAGTGGGAAGAATATGACAATTCGCCTTGCTAACTCTAAGTAATATATATAATAATAGCCTACAACTTAAATTGTATGTACAGAGTTAGCGAAACTCGATGTCTCGACTCTATTGTAAGAAAAGTTCGGGACGCACTAAGTGCGTTATGGTAGTGAATTTTTATTAAATGCTCCAAATTTGAAGAACTCAATTTTCTATAAACTTAGAAAGTTGAATTTTGGTGTGTGGTAAGGTATTTTGTAATGCAACGTATACACTAAATTCCATTAAAATAACTTTGTAATTTTCGGAGAAATTTTTTTTTTGAGAGAACTCAAAATTTGAATAACTCAATTTTTTATCAACCTAGAAAGTTGAATTTTGGTGCGTAGTAAGGTCTTGCGCAATGCAACACATCCATCAAATTTCATTAAAATAACTTTGTAATTTTCGGAGAAAAATTTTTTTCGAAAGAAAACTCAGAAATTTCCCGAAAAACCTTGTCGGATTTTCCTGACTAACGAACTCATCCAACCCATCAATAAAAGAAAGGCACTTGCCGAGTTTCATCGAAATCGGTTAATTATTTTTTGAATTAACGGTTGGATACATATATATATATATATATATATATATATATATATATATATATATATATATATATATATATATATATATATATATATATATATATATATATATATATATATATATATATACATATAAAAATTTAAACTGACCCCGGATATAGGGACAGCCTGTAGATAATTTAATAATCACATAGTAAATACCCTTAAAAAGCCAAACACTTCAAACGTTCCAGTAAATTACGTTTTTATGAGATATATAAAAATACATTAATTTACATTTTAGATCACTAATATATCCTTGCTGTTACGCCACTGGTTTCTTATCTTCACGCCTGTCAAATTATCACCTGTCTACAAATTATAAATTGCTCCTTCAGGGTATAAACAAGTACAAAAGTATTCATAAATAATGAACATCCTAGCATATATTATTATAGTGGCGTTTTTTCAATCATTGACTAATTCAGTAGCATTATTAATATATCTATCCAATATTTGTCACGTCACTACATAAATCTGCAAAATTCAGTAAGTTGAAGTACTTACGGTGTTTTCTGCCCATAGAGGACGCCTCTCAGAGTTTCGTATTGATGAGGAGGTAGAGTTTCCAGTATTTTATCAATATTTTCAAATTCTTTTTCGCAAGACATTATAATCGAGTGAAAGATCAAAGCAAATTAAAACCTTTTTGTTAACAGCGTAAAACGATTACGTAATTGGTTATCAAGATTTATTGTAAGCTATTATCTCAATGTGTGTATTGTATTATGTTGATTCTAATTCAAATATTTGTTGGTCTAAAATGCAAGTCAGGGGCGTACTATTTAATTTTTAAAGCAGGATATTTCCACTAAATTATAGTAATAAGGAGCGTTTTTTAAGCGCGTCAAAACTTAAAATTGAACACAGCAAGAAATTTATGTAGTGATTACAAAGATTTTAAATAATAATACACAACTCTGAGTTAATATTGGAACCTGTGATGATCATTTTGCCCGAGTTCACCAGGTGCCAACTGTTGAATGGTTGTCTCAAATTATGCGTTCACCAGCCCCGCCGAATTTCCGCAGGCACTCAACTGTTGCCGATTTGTCAAAGGGGAATTACAGACAAACGTCACATAATAAATAGTGCTTGAAGTCAACAGTCCGTTCATAAGCCTCCCACCGCTGTAATGTATTTATATTATTATTTTTTAAATTGATGTTTTTTAACAAAGAGACTTGTTTAATCTTTTTCCCATTATTCAAAACATTTTTGAAATTCGTCTACTGTGATGCCCGACGCTTTTTCTTCACCTCAGCAACGTCGGCAAAACGCGTTCCTATAAAGTCCCTTTTCATTCGGGGAAACAAAAAATATATCAGGGGACAAGATCGGGTGAATAGTGTGGTCGGGGCAGGAGGGTCATTACGTTTTTGGTTAAAAATTGGCGCACAGAGACGGCTGTATGAGATGAGCGTTATCGTGTTGGAAAAACCTGTCCCCGACTGCCACAAATCAGGCCTCTTCCGCCACAAATTGTTAGCCAATATTTTCAAAACTCCCAGGTAGAAAGCTTGGTTAACGGCCTGACCCTGTGGAACAAACTCTGCACTCCTTTCACATCGAAAAAACAAATGAGCATTGTTTTGACGTTTGATTTCACTTGAGCTATTTTGGGGCGAGGCGAATTTGTAGTCTTCCACCGGCATGATTGTTGGTTCGTTTCAGGGTCGTTATCCTAGCAGCATGCTTCGCCGCCTGTGACGACCTTGGAAAAAAGTTTAGATCGTTTCTGAACTCTTTTTCCAAAGCACATCATGCTTCCACGCGTCCTTGCTATTTCGTTCAGCAGACGAGGGACGAATTTGACAGCCATCCTTTTTATCCCAAAATCTTTCGTTAAAATTCGCTGAACTGAACTCCAAGTCAGTCCAGACAACGCCAGAACTTCTTATGGTCCGTTGTTGACATTCCAGGATGAATTTTCGATTTTTTTTTCGATTTTTTAAATATTTCAACAACACACCACGAGGGCTTACAGTCTAAATACTACCGTACCGTGGGTGTCGACAAGGAGGAAAGAAGCAACTTGTTAATTCTCGATTTGAAGGTTCGGAGGAGAAGGAAAAACATGTGCCGGCAAGGAATTCCACAACTTGGAAGTCCTCGGTACAAAAGAGCGGACATAACAAGATGTTCTATGTCTGGTGACCTGGACAGTTAAAAGGTGCATTCGTTCTGTTCCCCTGGTAGATCTGTTGGGGGCAGCAGGTGGAGGAACTATGGAAGAAAGCTTCTCTGAGCAGTGCCCGTGCAGATATCTATAAAAAAGAGAGGTCACCAACGGCACGTCGGTGGGCAAGGGATGGCAGCCTTTGGTGTCACCGATGAGACGTATAGCTCTCTTCTGAATGGAGTCCAGGATAGCGAGTGTAGAAACGGCAGCGGCAACCTAGATGTGGGAGCAGTATTCGAGGTTTGGCCTTATTTGTGAAGTATATAAGGTATAGAGATTAGCTGGTGAAAAGTATTTCCGAGCCCGGAAGAGAAAACGTAAGTTCTTAGCAGCCGCTTCTGCAATTGATGTGACATGTTGGTGCCAATTGAGATTTCGATCCACAGAAATGCCAATAAATGAAAGGGACTCATTACTTTGAAACTTGGTTGTTCATTGTGATGGGTCTAGGGCTGGTGTATCTCTAATGAGAAAGAAAGCAAGACTGAGATTTGGTGGGGTTGAATTGTACAAGATTTCTACTTTCCCAGTCTAATATTTTTTGGAGATCCACGGAGACAGAACCCTCCATGAGTCTGCAATCCTCATCTAATTGGGATAAAGAGACAGGCTTAGAATATTGTATATTTGAGTGGAGGGTGCTGTCGTCCGCGTAATTGTGAACTGGTGAAACAAAGTAGGGGCTAAAGCTGAACCTTGAGGAACTCCTGCATAAATTGGATACAGTTTAGAGGAATGGCCATCCACAACAGAAATGCTCCGGTTGTAGAGGACATTTGCTGTCCAGGTACAGAGGCTGGAATGCTTTGGATATGTCTAGAGCGACAATTTGGGATTCACCGTGTAGTTCCATAGACTTGTTCCAAAAATGGGTGACAAAGGAAAGGAGGTCGGCAGTTGATCTGCGCTGACGGAATCCATACTGCCTGTCGTGGATTAGACTGTATTTTTCAAGAAATTTTAGTAATTCGGTGTTTATATACTTTTCCATCACTTTAGAGACGACTGAAAGGAGAGAAATAGACCTGTAGTTGCTAGGAAGCGCTTTGGATCCTTTCTTGGGGACGATTTGTACTCAAGCAGTTTTCCAGTTACTAGGGAATATGCCTCTATTGTAAGATGTCTGAACCAAGGGTTGCGGTGCTATCGGGGCGGCAAGGCCGCGGACGAGCCCTGAGGGAACAAAAAAAAAAAAAAAAAGATGTCTGAAACAGACGAATCAGGACAGGAGCAAGTTCTGGTGCGCATTTTTTGAGAACAACTGCTGGGATCTCGTCAAGGCCAGAGGCTTTCCTGGTATTAAGAGAAGAGAGCACCTTTCGTACCTTTCTACTCTCCCTTGTGGATTGGTTTTTGAAGATCCTAGCCATTTCTTATTATGGACATTGAAGTCACTAAGAATAGTGACCTCGGAAGAACGATATTCAGAAATCAGATGGTCGGTTTTTTCAGAGAGGTAGTCGAAGAGCTGGACATAGTTGTTGTCAGAAGGTGACCAGTAAATGCAACAGATGAATTTAGTTGCAGCCCTGAGAGAGAGATAGAGAGTTTTATCCATAGTATGTCTTCTTCCAGCTTCTAAATTGGGGACTCTGGTGCAGGGTAGATTGCTACGGACGTATGCGCACACGCCTCCATGCAATCTACAGGAAGTAAGGAGCTCATACCCCGGGAAATTAAGCTGATTAGTGGCTGTTTTGGCACTGATTTGGGTTTCGGTGAGGAAAAGGAGTTGGGGCCTATTAGCATGGAGGAAATGGTGGACGGAGTTCAGGTTAGAAGTTAGGCCACATATATTCGAGGATATGTTAAATCTTGATGCTGGCGCCCCCTGTATACCACTCTCCCGGAGATCCGAATGGAGGGGTATTTTATCTCCGGAATCTTTTGGACAAGAAGGAGCCATTATCATGTTTGCTTATAAGGGAAACCGACTCATACACAAGAACCGGAAACGTCCATTGGGACTGGGGTGTTACCTCCTCGGGCATGAAAAAATCCTTTACTATCACGTAAAGGAAAATTCCACTACCACCTGTTTGACTCCGATTAGTCGCCTCGTATGACAGGCAGGAGTTACCATGGGCCTATTCTTTTAGTTAGTCCCGGACCCACAGGGGACTAACGATATTTTATAATCAGTTCGAGCCGTGGAATGATAACTAGAGCGAGGTTTGTCATCAACTGACATGTCACCTACTTTGAAACACTTGACAGTGTTCGAACACAGATCTAGGAATGTGTGGATCAAGTTGGCAGACACTCTGAACATTTATGAACGCTTACATTTTCTGCCATCCATTCTCTCCACACACAACAGCCACGTCCTTGTCGTTGGGTTTGGTTTGTGTTAAGAACAGTTAAAATTTATTTTGATGGTTAAGGTCGAAATATACCGGGAAAGTGGTTAGGATAAAAGTTTCTTATTTTTTTTACATGTAACCTAAATCTGTAATAAAAAAATATCATGTACCGTTTAATAATCCAAAATTTTGGTCAGAACGACCCATTTCCGGTTTGTTCCAGAAGTTGACTACCCGATTTGGATATACAAACATATATATATATATATATATATATATATATATATATATATATATATATATATATATTTTCCTTAGAGCATCCAGTACGCTAATAAACGCGTGGTATGGGTTGTCTGATTCACCCTATATATATATATATATATATATATATATATATATATATATATATATATATATATATATATATATATATATATATATATATATACTTTTAAGGGCAGTTACGACCAAAAAACTTGAGGGCTATACTTTAAAGAAAGTCACTCTGTACTAAATACTCTATATATTTCGCCTGTATTCCAGGCATACTCAGGAGCACTGAAATAATGAATAAAAGTTAACATAACACCTAAATTATGCAAACAAGGAACACTTGCAGCACTGTAACTAATTGAAAAAGCAAGCCAGAAACATTAAAACAGAGAACTTCTGCCATAAACACATGCAAAAAGCAGGTTCTCTGTTTTAATGTTTCTGGCTTGCTTTTTCAATTAGTTACAGTGCTGCAAGTGTTCCTTGTTTGCATAATTTAGGTGTTATGTTAACTTTTATTCATTATTTCAGTGCTCCTGAGTATGCCTGGAATACAGGCGAAATATATAGAGTATTTAGTACAGAGTGACTTTCTTCAAAGTATAGCCCTCAAGTTTTTTGGTCGTAACTGCCCTTAAAAGTATACAAATATTAGCACGCTAACGTGTAACGACTGTTACTCCTCCCTTCAATCATATATATTCATATATATATATATATATATATATATATATATATATATATATATATATATATATATATATATATATATATATATATATATATATATATATATATATATATATATATATATATATATATATATATATATATATATATGTATATATATATATATATATATATATATATATATATATATATATATATATATATATATATATATATATATATGTATATATATTAATATATATAAATTCAAACTGACTCCGAATATGAGTTCTAGGGTTACTTACTATTTCGCGGTTTTAAAATAATTTTTTCGATCTTCTCATTAGCGCACTCCTTAAGTACAATTTGTAGATTATAACACAGGGTTTTTTTTTCTGCAAAGAAAACTTCCAAATTTTACAATTACATTTTTATTTAACAAGTTTGTCCCACATAATATTTTTAATTACAGTAACAAGTTACTACACATATTTCTAATGTTGGCAACATATTTAATTATCACAGAAAATTGCAAAGGATTATATAAGACACATAAAATATTGCAAATGTCTAAACATAACTCATTAATTTGCAAAAAAGAACCAAAAACTATTGAATATGATGAAAAAAAAAAGACAAGACAAATTGTCAGAGAAGAGTCGTAAATTATAATTATATTTAATTAATCGTTAATGTATCTTTAAAAATGGTCTCACATAAAAAAACGTTTGTCGTATGCCATATTTTATTATTTAAGCGCCGCTTCCACGTTATTTAGCGAATTTTCGTAGAAAAGAAAATCCAAATCACGACGAGATCACGATTTTCGAACTTTTCAAAGATTTATTCAAATCAGCGCAAACCATAATCCCCCTAGAACCAGTATTCAGGAACAGTTTTAACTTTTATATATTTATACATACGAGGGTCGGTCAATAACTACTTGTGTTTGAAGACAGGTGGCGTTGCTTAGGAAAGTTGGCGTTACCTTCGTGTACAGTCATGTGTCAAACGGCACCATACTAAATTTCAGACTGATTCATTGGTTAGTTTTTATTTGGCAGCCATATATATATATATATATATATATATATATATATATATATATATATATATATATATATATATATATATATATATATATATATATATTCAGAAAGATTTCCGCGGTCTTTAATGTGAGACATACTTGGTTCTCGGGTTAAACCGCGTCCAGAATTTATGAAAACTCCACGTTTCGGCTCCCACGGAGTTTACAAAATTTCTTGTTCCGACTGTTCCCGAAGTTATGTAGGACAAACAAATAGACACATCCACAATAGAATATATGAACACACCCTTGCAGTTAGAAAATCCGACCCCTCATCGGCGCTGGCCATGCATCATATTCATACAGGGCACAAAATAGAGTTCGATAATGCCAAAACAATAGCACCGGTTTACAACTTCAAAACGAGAATTATCCGCGAAGCAATCGGGATTGAAAAACGTCCAGATTGTTTAAATAAGAGAGATGATGGTCTTCGCCTTCCGACTACTTGGAAACCTATTATATCTTCTTTACAAACACACAAAAAGAAAATAAATTCCACAAGACAATTTTATTGCCCCATTATCTGCCTCAACAAATGCCAGTGACCCTCTTAATCCTCCTCATCCTCTAAGTACCGTGACCAAAGCCCCCCACTTAATTGACGGTGACCCCACTACTTTCACTGATAACGAAGCAGGTAGAGGGAACAACATATATAAGACAAGACTTGCAACGAACTGCCAGATCTCTCTGAGGTCTAGGGTTGAACACACTGAGACCTCACAGACGATCTCCGGCGAGTAGGCAGATTGAGGTCCCGTAATCGAGCTACAACAACCCAACCCACCTTTGTCCACCGCTCTAAGGAGTAGGCAGATTGAGGCCTTAGAGTGTCCTTACATATTTCCTTTACCCACCTTTGTCCACCACTCAAAGGAGTAGGCAGATTGAGGCCTTAGAGTGTCCTTACATATTTCCTTTACACACCTTTGTCTACCACTCTAAGGAGTAGGCAGATTGAGGCCTTAGAGTGTCCTTACATATTTCCGTTACCCACCTTTGTCCACCACTCTAAGGAGTATGCAGATTGAGGCCTTAGAGTGTCCTTACATATTTCCTTTACCTCTTGAAAATGGCTCCAAAACAGGAGACGAAACGTCGAGTTTTCATAAATTCTGGACACGATTTAACCCGAGAAGCAAGTATGTCTCATATATATATATATATATATATATATATATATATAT